>JALLBB010000886.1:0-11080 GCA_036939735.1 Discostella stelligera
CTAGAATCGTTTCTACGAAATAATTTTAAGAAAAACTCAATTTCCCCCATCCTCATTGGTCTGTCGTTAGAGATAGTACACAACAACATTGTGTACGTGTAGATACAAACGCTTCAGCCGCAACCAATCAATTCCATGTTCACCACGGATCTCTACATCCAATAATTCTACCACAAGCCTCCAATTGTAAGCAAATCCCGACCGTCGTCGTCGCTCCACTTTTTCGGACAATAATTCATCGCAGCAGCACCCTTTGTTTCTCTTTGATTTTTGATTTTGAAGGGGGAGATATTATTATGGAGCCCAACAACCACAACCAGCAGCCCCAGCAACAACAACAACAACAACAACATTCACATCCTGCACAGCCAGCGCTACCGCCGCCGAAGCCACCCCAATCATCTCTTCACCCTCTGCAGCAGCAGCAGCAGCAAGCATCCGCCTTTCCACCGCCGCCGCCACCATCCTCCTCTTCCGTCGTCACTCAAGAACATGCCGCGGCGGTAGCAATGGTAGATGCCGCTTCGGCGGCAGTAGCTGCCGTGGCAGCCGCCGCCGCCACCACCAGCGCAGGAGGACGTTCTTCGCAACAACACCAAGAAGTGGGAGGAGGGGCAGTGGGCGCTGGCGGTGGTGGAAACGAAGAATACGAAGAGATTCGAGAGCAGGTAAGAGAGCATACTATATCAACGACGACAACAAAAACCAACCAGGAAATTAATGTCCTGCGTAGGTTGTGTGCATGTTTCTGTTTTCACCTAGCATCGATGGTGTTATTGTTTTGTTCATGACAATGAACGAAGAACGAAAGCGATGCAAGTCCGAATGATTATATCGTATTATTAGATGACGAGTCCGAAGAAAAGGAGGTGATTCCATTCATTTCACTTCCTTTTTTATCCATCGTGACGACTTCAAGTACGAGGCATTTGTATGATGGACTACATACTACTCCCTACACAGCATTACTCTGGAGAGTTATTGTCGTGTGTGTGTGTGTAGTATGCGTGTGCGTTTCCCCTATGCCACTGTTCATCGCTGTGTTGTGTGGAGATTTCACTTTTGCCCAGCTTTTTTGACCCATCGCCATCAATCTCACTCAATCTCTCTTCTCAACATTATTCATTATTACATGCATTCTTTTTGTTCACACGCGCGCACAGGATCGATTTCTTCCCATTGCCAACATTTCCCGCATCATGAAAAATCTCCTCCCCGAAAATGCCAAAATTGCCAAGGAATCCAAGGAGGCGGTCCAAGAAACCGTATCCGAATTCATCAGCTTCATCACCTCCGAGGCATCCGATAAATGTCTCCAAGAGAAACGCAAGACCATCAACGGGGACGATTTGTTGTGGGCCATGAGCACATTGGGGTTCGATCGATACGTCGAGCCGCTCAAGATATACTTGAATAAATATCGAGAGGCGGTGCGGGGAGATAAACCGTTGAAGCAGCCGTCGTCGGCCTCGTCGTCGTCGTCACAGGTGGTGATGAGTGGAGGTAAACTGCCGCGAGATGGGGGTGCGAATCCAGTTGGACGACCGTCGGCACTGGCCTCCTTGGCGGGGGAGGGGATAGGAGTGCCTCCGAATAAGAAACCCAAAGTTCTTGTCGAAGAGAACGGAGGAGGAGGAGGAGGAGCAGCAGCTGCAGGGGGAGGATTGTAACGGGGGTAGTATGGAATGGTGGGTGGCAATGGCGCAGTCAGGCGGGGGAAGTTAGGAGATGTCGTGCACCACGTGCTCCATCATATTGTACATGGTACTTTTTTAGAACATTCAATCTGATCATCATGTTATTTTAAGCATATTCATTTGTTTCATATTATTATAGACACGTCCACACCATGTAAATTGTACGCGTGGTTGCGGTATACCTATGAGCACGTGCCTGGAAAGTGAAAAGAGATTCAGGGTTTTGGGGATCGCTTGTAGAGTAATGCGCACTGTTCGTCGATGGACTGAGGTTTTTACCGTTTCACCAAAAACACTTTGTAGGATCGTTTCCCATTGAATCCTGGCCTCTCCCTTCCGATCAGCAATAGCATTGATGCGATTCATTACAATGTCCGTCATCAATCTTTGCAATAACCTCATCGGCAGACTCAACTAAGTTCGTAACATTATCAAATACAGGCCCGGCACATTTCTCTCCATTGATTCCAATCACGTCTGATAGGTGTTCCATGACGGGGATGCAGCCAAACGGGGCCACTTCTGACAGCTGAAGTGATTCTCCTCCCGAATCACCTTGGCTTCGGGGTATTTTCTCCCGATAGAATCAGCACTATTGTCTTTTCCCACTCGTACTATCCGATCAGGATGCGCTTCAGCATAGGCATGGGATGATTCTACCAAATCTTGTCGCCGTCTGATGATAAGACCAAAGAAGAGAGCTTAGGCTCGGACGTTTACAGTCGTCTGGTGGAGCTTTGCGTCATGACTGGTAACAAAACGAATATTTTCTCTCCACCAGCAGTCAATGGATGGTATAGTTTCCTCTCTAAGGAGATCAGCAAGTAACATGTAATCCATACTAACATATAATCCATACTTGTCATGAGTGGCGTCGATCTCCATGGATTCATTGAACCACGTCGAATTTTTGGACGTTCATGGAATCCCATAGACAAATAGTACTGATACTGCATATCTACATGCTGGTGTGGACCGAATCCCTTCCATTTCCCTTGGTATTTGTTGAAATTACTCCGTTTCACTTCAGTTGAAACTTTCCTATCCTTCATACATGGAAATCTGCCGTCTTGGAATACATCACAAAATTCTGACCTCGTTCAGCCCCTTAGCCACACGTCCCAGAAAAGCTCCCATTTTGATCTGTATCGTGCCATCGAACCAAATGTAGACATAGCAGTTTGCGTTAATGAGCTCTGGTACACGATAGAATTGCATTTTGTAGAATTTTCCAGTGTTGAATAAAAATGGTTGGTCGCATGGATTATTCCGAGCTCCGACATAATCTTCGTTGACGCAATCATCCATCCATAGCGACGAGTTCACTCTCACTCGTGTCCATGCGGTAGCAGATCATCTTGCAGAGGATATCAGATGCTCCTGGTCAGTGATAAGGAACATTGGGAATGATTTAGGATTCAACGGCACAATTGGGTCTTTGGGAGATTTTTCGAAGTCAACGAGCATGGCCATCATTTTTCATTGATCAATGATAATTTCAACTCTGGCTTTGTAACTCTTCTTGTTTTTGGGATTGCTGGCAAAGAATGAACCGGCGTTACAAATTCCCAGGTGCATTCATATTTTATCAAGGACTTGGACCGTTATCGCTCTATGCACTAGAAGCTCCCGTGAAGTTCACACATGGTTGTAGGAGAAGTGCCAATCAAATCATACGGCGGCTGGTGATGCCGGCGCGGATGACTGGAGATTAGGCATCGTAGTTTGTTCAAGTCCAGTGGTCGAAGGCGAAGGAAAAGAAAAAGATGAAATAATGGTGCGCTAAAAGGCAGAGTAAGTACGATATTACGGCAACAAATTTTCCACGTGGCACTGAATCTCGCTTACAGTGCATTCGAGAATTTTCCACTTATCTCTCATTAACAATTCAATACTCAACAAACTTGACATCTAAAGAGTAACAGCCAAGAGATAGCTTGATTCTATGGTTAGCTCAGATTCTTCTTCGAGGGAATGCGTAGTTCGATTTATGATATCAACCCTCACATCCCAAAGGCACAGCTTTCGACAGATCTCACAAGCAAAATTGACTCCCACTTTCACAATACCATTATTTCAACTAAAAACATCTCGAATAGCCTTCAAATTTGCGCACAAATCCCGTGCTATTCTACCCTCGACAAGACCCACAGGCAAGTACGGTCGAGGACTAATCTCCACTGCATAAGTAAGCCGCATCGCACTTCCGCCGGGGGGAGAACATCCAGGCAACGGCTGCATCCTCCATACACCCTGATACATGCGAAATTCTCCATCATCATTCTCGACACTTTGCATGGAAATATCCTTGTGCGGTAAAGATGAGAGCGCAAATGGCCGAGGGAAAATATAACGTTGCAATTCTCGCGACGAACCCTCGAAGGCCCGGTCCGAGCGCGACTTGCCCAAGTACACCTCATCTTCATGATGATAATAGTCGGGCATGCCCTCGGGCCATTCTCGAACTTCCAGGGTAGTCCGCGCCGAGAAGTTTATCCCCGCAACTTTTGCGCCACCTACTTGACGCAATACAGCACCTTTCATCCGTAGTGCATGAGCACGGCATCGAGCTGCTGCCGACCCCTCGTCACCATCTTCCTCCCATTTGCCACCGTCACCGATCAAATTGCCACCCGTTGTGCCCGGATAGAGCTCCAAAACCTCGTTTACTACCAAATTAGGTACCACGCGTTGCAAATTCTCGTAGTCCGTCAACAACTTCCACACTTCGTCCACGCTCACGGGTATATCGATTCCGGCAAATATCCGTCGTGAATTCTGTGGTGCCTTCTCGACACGCACGGCTGGTTCCCCCGGTACGAGGCATTCATCTTCATTGATGAAGGGGGGTGCCATATCCATGCTTAAAGCAAGGTAGTCAACATCATTGTAGGATAATGTGGTGAGGTCAAAGGTATTCTTGTTGTCATCAGAAGTGGCAGAAGGTGGTGATGATGGTGATAGCCCTTGCTGTTCTTGTTCGAATACCATTTTATAGGTTTTCTCCCCATCGTTGTTGTTGCTGCTGTCAATGTCCTCGTCATCGTTCTCTCGTGACTGCTGACTACTCTCTGTCGGTTCCAACATAATATTCTGCAGTGGCGGTTGTTGTTGTTGTTGTTCTTCTTTTTCTTCTTGTTCCAGTGTTGTCATCCCTTCCATGATCTGCAACTCTTTCTTGGCATTTTCCAATTCGCCGCGCAGTATCAAAACTCGATATTCTGCTTCCTGCAGTGCAATTTCGGCAGTTTGAATCGCATGCATGATTGAATCGACAGTAGTAGTAGGAGTAGTGGATGGCGAGGAGGACGAGGACGAATAGAAAGCTTCGTTGGCATTACTGCTACCACCACTGCTGCCATCGCGAGGTCGTAATAGCCTCAATCGTCGACTGCGTCGCAATAACGCACCGTACACTTCCCCCGCGGCATCGACTAACGTATCCGCGATGGGTCTTCCGCCCTCCAAGGGCGATGAGAGTAGCCTACGCGGTAAGAAGGAGAGTGCCGTTCTCGTGGGTGTTGATATTATTGGTAGTGCTGATTCTTCTTCTCCTTGTCCTGACAAGGTGGGTCCTTCGGAAGCGGATGGATGCAATGATGCATCATCATCCATCGCGGCATTATTACGGTTATCATCGGGTGATGGGGTTGCCGCTACTGTGGTAGATGCTGCATCCATCTTGTTCGAATTGCCTCCGTCATCATCGTCGTCATCATCATTTGCTCGGGCAAAAAGAGTGAATGATGACCATGAAGGTGGGCATTGCCACTCCTTCTTCCTAAGTCGACAATCGGGTAGCTCATTCTGTAGATGATCCTGTAAATGATTCGATTGTGGGTATAATATTAGTTTCTTTTGCTGTTGCTGTTGTCGTCTTGAGTATAGATTTAAACGAGGCAATTGCTGCCGCCCTTTCCGATAATGTTGCCATTGCAAATAATATTGTTGTTTTCGTCGTTGTGGCTGCTGCTGTTGCTTGTTGTTGTCTAGTACTAATTGTTGTCGTTGTGTTTGCAATCGCCGTCCATGAATATTGGAGGAATAAAGAAAGCATGATGATGATGACGACGATGACGCACTATCAACACGTAGGAAAAGAAGAAGTAGTGGTAGTAGCATTTGTAGTGGGAGGATGTGCCGTTGACAGTAGCGGTTCCAGTTGCAAACGTGATGATGTCCCTGATACTGTTTAACTAGTAACCCTGACGCCAGGCAGACGTTGTTTAGAAACGCAAAGAAATAATGTACGGTACGTAGATACTATCATGGATGTCTCAACATCAATCTCTTCAAGCATGCACAACCATGATGTGCTCATGCTCATGACAGTACAGTAGCCTCTCGAGAGAGATCGCGCAAATACTGTTTGGCACACGGACAAAGCGCGCAGAAATTTTCAATAAAGAATGCTTGAGCTATCGTCGCGGCCGCGGAAGGTGGAGGAGAACGTACAGCTGATGACGATACCCCCATCGAGCAGCAGTAGCAACAATGGTTCCACGGACGACAATGACAGTAAACCATTATTATTATCATCATCCATTTCAACTTCTTCGTATCGGCAAAAACAACAACAGCAACAACATGGAAAACTAATAACGCCAATGACAATGAAGCTCGCACCAAACCCTCCAGTAGTAAACGCCACCTCCACTGCATTCACAATCCAAAGAAAATTATGTCTCCTGGCACCATTATTACTATGTCTCTACATGCTCACTGACTCCAACTACTACAGCAACAACGAATATCACCCCCCCTCTTCTCATTCTTCAGAATCGGAATTAGATTCACAACAGCATCAAAAACGTCATCATCATCATCATTTGGCATTTGTCACGGCCCTCTCCCGACATCCACCCTCCCTGAGGGTCTTTCGCATTGTGAGCGAGGGGGCGTTTCTACTGGCGTGCGCGGCGTTTGCATTGTGGATTTGGGACTGTGGGGGAGGCAATAGTTCTGCAATATCAACGACGACAACATCTTCATCACCTACAAGAATGATGACTTTATCCAAAAATGATGCATCTTCATTTTCAATGGCAGACGAGAACATCAATGAAAGCGATGATGATGATGACGACGACGACGAAGAAAATGGAAAGATACAAAAAGGGATTGCCGGAGACGATTCCTCCACTGCAGTGCTGCGAATTAATGCCCAAACTGTCGGGAAATTATTATTTGCACCCCCACCGCTTCTTGCTCTTGCTCCGTGGGGTAATAGTGGTGGCGGTAGACTGCTCCGTCTGGTTCCTAACCGCATCAACAAAAAGAAGAGGAATAGACGACCAAGTAGAAGAATTAGCGGTGGTATTGGTAATGATAGAAGTGGCAATGGAAGTAGCGGTAGCATTAGTAGTGGTTGCGGTAGTGACATGAGCAATGTAGAATATCCCAAGGATGGTTCATCGCATAGTTTGAAGAGACGGAAAAATAGTCCTTCCACTGCTACTACTACTACTGATCCTACTACTCCTCCCGCTGCTTCTGCCACTACCACGGCCTTTGCAAAGGGCAATGAGAATGGAGCCGCATCAGTAATTGCGGGTGGTGCAATGAGCCCTTCTGTGCTTGCTGCTGCAGCCACGGCTGCTGCTGCTGTTGTTGTTGACACTACTACTACTACTGAAATCCGAACATTCGACAAGAGCGATGACGACCACGACATGCCAGCCGTAAAACACCGTCAACAACCATCACTGTCTTTCTCATTCCATACTACTACAACCACTCATCCTCGACCGCCCTCTCCCATAACCGTGCTTGGAGCCTCTCTCGACATCATTACAGTCGCATGCATGTTCTTAATCTTCTTCACCATTAGTAGTGCCGAGGGAGGACGATACATCGATCAAGCATCCGATCATGTCATGTGGCAACAATATATGAAATTTATAGCCAACGTGGCCGCTCCGCTGTTCCCACTAACTCTCTTTGGTCTCTCCCTCTTGGCTGTGTTCATTCCATGGAAGAAACGTAGTTCATTGTGGAATATACTGAGTTTGACGTGGTGCGCACCATTCTATCCCGTGACATTTCGGGATGGATTCATTGGAGATATATTAACGTCGATTGTCCGGCCATTGCAAGATTTGGCATTCACGATATTGTTTGTCCCATTGGGATTAAAGGCGTGGTGGAGTTCGGATATGTATACCATGGATGCCGCCGCAATACCGCTAGAACGGAGCTGGCTGTTGCATACGGTGGTATTGCCGGCTTGTACACTGAGTCCGTGAGTGTGTGACGTTTTATCTCTTCACAGCGTGCGTTTCTTCTCACAAATTTATTTGGTTTTCGTTTACCCCGCGTCGACACAAACTTGAAGTTTATGGTGGAGATTCATGCAAAATTTACGACAATGTTACGACGCCAAGCAGCGTTGGCCATACCTAGGAAACGCATTAAAGTATCTACTCGCAGCCGAAGTGTCTACCTTCGGTCTCTTCAATCCTAGCGTGAAACAATCGCCACTTTGGATGATGTGCTTCTTTCTAACCACATTGTACCAAGTTTGGTGGGATGTATTCATGGATTGGGGTCTCTTGGAACGTGATTCAAATTTGGGATATTATTATGCCACCGCTGATCGTAGGAGATGGTTTTGGTGGTGGCCGTACACCCTTCGTTCGAAGCGATTGTATAAGCGCACGTGGATGTACCATGTTATATTTAGTATCAATTTCTGTCTGAGGTTTGTTGGAATGATCACATTGATCCCACCCGTGTACCTCTCTCGAACGACGGGGTTGATTGTTAGTGCTTACAAGGATCCAGACTTTCAATTGTTCGTGGGACTGTTCGTGGCTTTAGCTGAGATTTTCAGGCGAACGATATGGGCATTGCTCCGACTAGAATGGGAAGTTATAAAAACTGCACCCGTAAGAAAAACGATGGAAAGAAAATCATCAAGTACAAATAGTTTGGAACCGGATGTGATGAAGCCGATGGCAATCGCAACATCTGACAAGGTTTGGTCGTTTCCCACTGAGCGAGGCACTTCCGTTTCGTCGCTTAGTGACATGAGCAATTTGAATGACATACAAATTCTGAGCGAACTTTGTGTATGGGCAACAATTTTTTCAGGCATTGCAATAATCGCCGCGGCTCATCGAGAGGTGTTGTGATGATTGCAAATCTCCTTTTTTGGACAGCAATTTCACGGCGAACTCTTTGCCATCTTGATGAAAATTTGATACATTAGAATTAAAATAACCTACTGCACAGATTTAGAAGTGTAGCGGCTAATCGACACTGCGCAACATGAATGGAATGATGTCAGAGGGTAGGGAGGGGAACCTAAAAACATGGAATAAAATCGCCATATTGAAGCAAGGACGATGCCAATGATTCGTCGGAGATATTTTTTGTGTGCAGGTAATTGTTGAGCATCACCTCATAGGCGTCTAACTGTGACATCATGTCTGTTGCCAGTCGTTTTTTGATCATTTTTGTTCTACACCATGAGTTAGCCGAATTAACAATGCCTCTCATTTCCAATTCGTTCTTCTCATCTAATACGTAATCCACTACTTGCGTCAAATTCTCTAGCGACGCAGGGACGTAGTGCACCATCGGTTGCAGTTCATGGTAAAAGTATTCAATGTAGTTTGGCTCAATCTACGCGAAAATAAAGCAAACATGTGAATAATCTTTGTTTTCATGCCACCAAATAATCGCAACACAGAAACACACACCTTGATGACAACACTATTCATACACAAGAGCTTCGGGAAACGAGATGACCAATCATTTCCATCAATATCGATAACTGCCTTGTATTTCATCATATCATCGAATTTCATCCTTTCCGTTAAAATAGTACTGTTTTCCTCGGTAAATGTGGCATTTTCATACTGTTGATTCAACCTCACAAATCCTGCATCAATCAAAGTGGGGTGTTTCATGCTCAATCGAACTAACCGCCCTCGCGGTGTGTCGTTCAACTCATGCCCAGTATAGTTGTAATCGTACGTCGTCGTTCCGCGCCAGAAGGCTACACTGGTTTTATTCTCCCAGGGGTATTGCGTTGATTCCAATGCAAAGGTGGCATCCCAACTTTCTTCGGTGGTATGCTTCTTACTGTAATCTCTCCAGATTTCGTACGATGGCATGGGCACTGCTTGACACCATTCCATGTGATGTTTCAACGCAGGGATAGACCAGGTAAGCCGAGGGAAATCGTAGTCATCGCGATGTGTCGTGGTATTGCAGCCGCTTTCATCAAGATTGACGACCAGTATGGGAAGCGGATCCCTCCTCTTTCTTCTCTTTGCCATATCCAAATTATTAGTATCGTCGTGTTGGGAAAGCTCCACCCCAGTGTGTATCATCTCAATCGCCGCCTTGTTCCTCGGTCGACCAGAAATGATAAACTCCCGATAAACTCGCGGGCAAAGTAGTGTGTTACCGGTCAAGAGGAAGGGGAAGTAGTCTGGTCTGATATCCTCATCCAAAAAGGAACGAAAGTGTTCGGCGTAAATGTTGCTTTCATAACGTAGCAGCCCCATGGATTTTGAAAGCCGGACTACCGATTGAAGAATGTCGATTCGACTTCTCCGCAGACACACTATTGTCCCCACGAGTACCAGGGGAGGCAGCAACGCTTTACTAGTCTTGAAACGAGTTTGACTGGCTGTTCTCATCACGGAAGAACAGTAGTGGGACCTGTGCATTGTTCGCCGTGCATGATTGTGTATTGTCTCAGAGTACACCTCATTCCTGCTCTTTGGGCTTCGTCTCAGCAGCGTCGAGCAGTCGTCCCTCGACGACGAGGCCGTGCGAGTAGTAGCTGTTGTTGTTGGTGACGTCGATGATGACGGAGGCGACGACGAACCAACAACGAATCCCGATGTGCGAGACGCAAGAGGAGATGATGATGATGATAATTGTTGCATGTTTTCCAGGGGTAGCACTATTTTTACTGCTGAATCAACAGCCGTGCCGAGCGCGCTGGGGTCGGTGTTGATGATATTCGTGTTCGTGGAATTGAGTCCCTCTTATTCATGCGGCACATGTTAATTCGCGATGGAAATGAAGCCTCGCGCCTCGCGCCTTTCACTGATCTCCCTACGATTGTTAGTCTCTCTAGAGTAGTAGTAGTAGTAGTAGTAGTACGATGCCATCCTATCTGTCTTCCCTGCCCGGGCCAATACCAATATTATGCAATAAAATTTCGATTTTGTTGTTGGTTGTCGGTTAGATTTACTGCACATGATGTGTGCAGTGTGCAGCGTGCACAACGGACGCAGGCGAAGAAAGAACGGGACTACCTAAGACCAAAAGGATGTTAGCGATTACTGTCAATAGAAGAACCAAGGACATATGGATCTCTACACCGTCTGTCCGGTGGAGTATGCGGACCCCCCCATCTGAGC
>JALLBB010000887.1:0-11070 GCA_036939735.1 Discostella stelligera
CAGCAGCCAGCACTGCAGCAGCCAGCACTGCAGCAGCCAGCACTGCATTAGCAGCTGATCCATATATCTATCCTATCAATCAGCATGAGTGTGAGAAGTATCGCCAGCAAGGTGGGTCAGCTGGCAGGGTGCGCAATTGAGTGGAGTTTGAGGCTGATGAAGTAGTAGTGGAGGATGCCAGTGATGGTCATAGCAGTCTTACATTGTGATAGGATAATATTTTAGCTGCTGTATTGTTTTCATCCTTTATTATGATTAGATATCTTCCAATTGCAACTAACGTGTTATAGTTATCTAATAATTACTATTAACATTATCACTCCTAATCAAACCCTCATTGTTCCTTCAGTCTCTATCCGACACGACCGGATGAGAGAGAAAGACACACAACAAAACAACGAACAACGAACACCAATCAGTGTAATGATGAGTCAAAGTAATTATGATATCACTACGATCATTGATTGCATTGGTCACATCCTTCTCGGCTACCATTGCCTTTCAAAACTCCCGATGGACGAGCACATAACTGCCTCAATTGAAAGACACTGATGGCATCTCAGAAAATGGCGAAGATTGTCACAACCTTCTTCCTTGGTTCGGGGACTGCAATTGAACCAGGGTATTATTATTATTATGCTTCTGTCTTTCGATATCGTAATTTATCTTCGATCATATCCGACACTCCAAACCGATCAATGCATTTTATTCGTGGTGGTCGTGGCGAATTGATAACATATCTGAGGCGTAACTGCTCGAAGCATTCCCTAAGCAGCGTTACCGCTTCTTGCCGTGTCATATCATTGCGATACCTTTGATCCAAAACAGAATACGCAAAGTTTGACCCAAACCCATGAGCTGCGTACGGCATGCTTTGCAGCGAGCCATATTGGTCAAGCCAAAACAGCCTTGGGATCAGGAAAGGATTTGATATCTTTCCATCATCCGCGTTCAAATTTGGCGCATGATGTCTGCCCATATTAGATCTACTTATTGTACATGCTTGCTCGACATCATAGGCTTCATGGTGTTCTCCTTGTAACCTGTGTGTCACGGATGCCGATGATATTTGTTTTTGTACCCTCTCTACAATGTTTGAATTCGACAACGCCCCTCCAGGATTAGCACAGCGCAGCATACCCCCCACGAGAAGACACACTTGCAAGGGCTGACGGGAACGCATTCTCGAAGCAATTTCAATCCTTGCAAGATTTGCAATCGACTCAGCATCAATTCCTGCCGCCGACACGGGCGAGAATACTACATTCCCCGCGGAAGTCGACGCTAGTTGACCATCGAATACACATAGAGCGTCGTTTCCAATTCCAGCTTCATATTCCATAACTTGTGCATGTGTTTTAAGTAATCCTATCATCCTATCGGCTGTGTGATAAGTGAGAAGTGGTAAGATTGAATGAGTGTTTTATGACAACATCGTAAATAATATTCGGCGTTTGCTGACAATTGACAATTCATGCTTGCTGTTAGCTCACCATCTCCAACATCACCTGCAAAACCGGCAGCAATAGCCTGCTGCTCCATACTTTCTCGGCTCATATCGAAACATTCCGTGTCTTTGTCCGAAAACGCAACATTGCCGTCATGAATTACTGCAATTTTGTCAATATTGGACGACGTTAGTGAAATCCCACCCCCTGACGAGGTGCTGGAATCGGCCCCCATCATGACGAAGTCCCGACCAACAATTCCAATGAGGGTACCCTGTCCTGCCGCCGACTGCTGGGCCCATGTTACGCGAATATTGTCAACAATGGTGAGGAAAATAATTAGGAACAGGAGGTGATGGACCGAGGCCGATCGGGCGGGCATAGTCGGTAAATGACCTATTGATATTGATATTGATGGGTAAGGGTACCGGCAGTTATGCTCTCGCCAATCTTCGCCACCTGAGCAGTTCGCGTTTGTTGTTGTTGGTTTTTTGTTTTTTGTTTTTTTTTGGTTTTTGTGCTTCTTCATTGATTCCCACGGCGACTTTAGCGCGGGAAAGGAGAAAATCGCCATCTCTCACCCGACTAACCATGCGGGGTCTATCAGTGTATTACTGGCAACACCATGAGAGCAACTACGCGAACGTGCCAACAAGTCAGAGGTACTACCCAGCGACTGGAGGTGGTGCATTGGTTTTCAGGCAGAAAGAATTCGTTTTGCTATTATCTCCACTTTCCGAGCTGCTACACTACTCATCATCCCTGCACCTCCAACATCCAGAACCAGAAGCGCTCCCAACATATTGATAATGTATCATGATGATGCCTTAAATAGAACCATCCTCGGTGTCAATGCGCACGTACCCTATACGATCATAGAAGCCACCGGACCGGCATGTCGACCACTGGACTTTCCGGCACCCATCGTCGACAAGTCCATGACTGTTTCTGTCAACGTGGTGAACCATCGAACGGGAGATATTTTCAGAGCCAACAGCGTCTTGATGCGTCGGCCTACCCATGCTAAACATTGCCCTTCACGCGGCGTTGGAGATTGTCAAATATTTTCCCTCAATTCGTATGAGAATAGGATCCGTGGGCATCATCGACGGTCAACCGCGGATAGTATCAATAGTGGGCATCTTCATGCCTATGTACCGACTACTGCATCAAGTTTGAACTCTCCTCTAAGTTGCGATGCAGCCTGCAATTTGCCCGAAAAAGCATACTGCGTAAGGAAGAAAATATGCAATACTACCTATGGCTCTATACGTCTATGCGTAGTCCTGAAGCGAGTTAGCCGCGAACTCATGACCTACGCAAGTACTCTCATCCCGAAGAATGAATTCGTGGCATTACGAGTTAACGACGCCGATCAAGCAGTTCCAGGATGGAAGACTACCGAGGAATATGTCGCGATTAAGGTGGTGAGTTGGCCAAAGCTTCAATCACTTCGAGGTCGTCACTTGGAAGATCCCATAAAAGAATTGGCCTCTCTTCAGCTCCTCGGGAAGCACCACCCACACGTCATCTCGATTTTGGATGCGCTCCAAGATGACGCGCACCTGTTTTGTGTCTTTCCCTACATGTCAGGTGGGGACTTGAGCGCAAATCTTTTGGATTGCATGAAAGTCTCTCCTACTGGCACCATCGATGAATCTCTTGCACGAAAGTGGTTTCGACAGATACTCTGTGGAATAAATAACTTGCAGAAGAAGGGCATCTGCCATCGAGATTTGTGTTTGGAGAACTTGGTGTTGGATGAGGACCAAAACATAAGTATAATTGACTTTGGCTTGTGCTTGCGGGTTCCGTTTGTGGACCCCAGCAATCGAAAATCGGTTACGGATGTTAGTTCAAATACCCATCGTAAACTGATGAAGGCGCAGGGTCAGTGTGGATCATGGAAGTACACGGCGCCCGAATTCATGCGCTGTGAATCATTTGACGGATTTGCGATCGATCTTTGGGCGGCTGGTATTGTGTTATTCAAGTTGCTGGTTGGGAGGGAGCCGTTCGCCATGCCCGATTCGGTTGATTGCAACTTTCACACAATTTCGGAGAGAGGTGATCTGGCTGGATTTTTGTCGTCTCAGCAAATCGAACTGAATGAGAGCGCGGTCGACTTACTGCAAAATATGTTGCTGTGTGATCCAGCCAAGAGATTGACCTTGGCGGATATTGTCAATCATCCTTGGGTAAAAGGAAATGGAAAATTGCCCGCTCCATCTTTCGAGGGAAACGAGAGTTGGTTGATCAAGATCAAGTCCATAGACGACACAGAATCGTCGAATTTGATGCTCACTGGACTGCTCGACTCGTATTATGGGTCAGATACGGATGGTTCTACCGATGATACCATAGACGCCGTAGACAGCAATTTTTCATCACCACAAGTATCCTCTCCTCCCAAGATCAGCGTAGAATCGCCTGTGACAGAGACAGAGTCGCTGGGCCAAATTGAAGCAAAGAAGACGCGTAGGTGGCTTTGTTTTCCACTGAAGAAGTGGCGATGTGCCGCAAGAACTAGTACCTCAATGGCAGCGCCGTCGAGTCGTCAGTTCACATGATGAGCATGCGACATAATTTCTTGGGACTAGAATGTTTACAAAGTAGAAGGGGTTATTGAGCAACCTGAATGAAATGTTCAATCTTTAATACTGACTTATTGTTCTCCACAGTACCTTTCACCGACGGAGATTTCGATCATTATGAAGCTGTTCACGCCTTTCCGCGCTGTCGGGATATGGATCACTGCGATGCCTGTTGTCTCCCGGAAGCTGCCTTTCCCCATCACGTCGGTATCTGTCTACGTAATGACCCTCGTATCGGCGTCGAATATCCATTTCTCTACTCTCGATGGCGCGACGCTCCTCAAAATGATTAAATCCAGGTTGAGGACCATAAGGTCTGGGTGGACCTGAATGTCCACCGGGATGAGGGTGCTGCCCTCCACCATCTCTAGCACTCGCAGGTTGCCTCTCTCCGTGGAACCTTGCTTCCTGAAGTCTCTCACTTGAGTGTCTTTCTCCATGGTACCTCTCTCCGTTATGCCGTCCACCGACAAGATCTTCTGGATATCTGTGGATCATTGGCCTCCCTCCAAGAGGTCTCTCGCGGTGATCAGGAGGTTGAAAACTTCGTTCGTAATGTGCATCGGGATATCGATGGTGCCGCATTTCCATCGGCGCATTTCTTACGCTGCGTTCATCTCGTAGCACTCTGTTCTCTGCACTGACATTTCTTTCGCCGTGATGACTTCTCTCGTTGCCATCGGCATGACGATCAGGATGTGAGTTTTCCCTGCCAGCAGGCTGATGATCGCTCTTGTCTCTGCTGCTTCTCTTTCGGCTTTGATCATGTCGATGACTTTCGTCCCTACTACTTTTCCCCCTATCCTCCTCACGGCGATCACTTTTGTCTCGATTGCTTTTGTCTCGACTGTGGCTATCAGATCGCTGACTCTTCTCCCTCTTTTCGGAAAGACGACTGCTTTCGTCTCGTTGGGAACCAATATCACGTTCGGCATGACCCTCCTCGCCATTGCTGCGACGTCCCCTACTATGCCTCGACGATTCACGCGATCGTTTCGAGTCGCTATTGCTTCTATCTCTTTTTCGTCTGTGTCCGTCAGATGACGATCTTTCCGACTCCTTCCTCCCCCTTGACCCATGGTGTTCACCGCTCCTCCTTTCTCTCTTTCTATGCTCGGATGACTCCCGCTTGTCGGGATGGTCATCACGGTGTGTTGCCCTCCTCCTTGACCTGTCATCCCTCGATGATGCCCTCTCTTTCTTTTCCACAAGCTTCTCGTCTTCACGTTTGTCATCATCATTGCTACTGGTCTCCTTCTTCCTCAGCGGCGGTACACCCTGCTTTCTAATGGGAAACCCAAGCTCGCTCGCCTTCTTCTCGTGAAAGGACAACAAGTCCGAAGATGGTTCGCAAATGCCCCACCAGCTCAGCGGCCTCTCCTTCACTCCTGGTGGGAACTCCTCAGGAAACATTGGTATTCCTCTGTTGGGCAATGGTGACACAAGGATGGTATTGTTAGTTGGTTCGATATCGAAGAAATCGAACTTGTTCGCTTCATGGGTGAGGAAGGAGCCGAACTAGGAGGGATAGAAATATGGAGTAGGGGGGTATAGTTGACAAAATAAATGGAAGGATGGAATTAGATGAAAAGTTTTACTGAGGATATAGAGGTATACCTCCCTGATTGCGTGTGTGTTTGAGTGAGTGAGTCTATCATTCTCTACCAGTGCTACCAAATGTGTGTCACCAAGTCTCATCTCATGAATTGGTTAATAACGATTTACCAATCATCACTATTTAAGAAGCTTAAAGGGAGCATAGCTCACTCCTTACGCACACACACTACAAGAATAATTAATTCTTAAACATGCTACTTACCGCATCAATCCCCTGCTGCTGCGGCTGTTGCGACTCCCTCTTCCGCTTATTTACATTCCCCATTCCACTGCCACTCTTGTCCATGAAACTCATGTTCGACAACTTATTTTGTTCCATTTGTTCGGCGACCTTCTTCGATACCACTTCCACCAATGTATCCAAATGTCGCAACGTCTTTTTCTGCGCATCGTTCAATGGTGCGAGAGGCTGCGGCTGAGGCTGTAAAACCGTGTGGGTATTAGTTTGGAAATAATCGATTTTGGATGAGGAGGAGTGTGGTGGCCGTATGACGTCATTTGCGCTTAAAGGATTACGCAATGCACTACTTTGGGATTGTGAATAACCGTGCCCCGGATGTTGTTGGCGCTGATATTGAAGCTGGTGCTGTGGCGGCGGCGGCAGCGGCTGCTGTACCCGTGAGTGAGGTGCAGGTTGCCGACCAGGAGGCGGAATCGCCGCCGGAGGAGGGGTTAAGCCACTAAGTAACGAGGGGGCTGCGGCGGATGAAGAGGATTTGGCAGTCCTTGGTATTGATGCATTCATGGTTCAGTTCCAAAGCGGTCCCCGAAGGTCCGCCGCTTATAACTCGTACTACGGCTATTATTTCCGTCCATCAACAGTACCACAACACAACACAACACCATCGTCAAAATTAATTTTTTTCATACCATCCATCCTCAAACTCCCCGTCTGTCGTTGGTTAAAGCTCCTCGTAATTTTCCACTCCCTCCGGTCCAGAGTTTTTCGAGCGAAGAGAGCTGGCCAGCCTCTTTCTCTCTTGATTGACACCTAAACCTGAACTTCTCATTCTCATCGTGTCAATCACCCAAAAGAAGGAGACCGAAATCATCGTTCCATTATTGAAGTAAAGAGAAGATGATGTTTCGAATCATTCCTTTCGCAGTCTTTATAATTGTCGCCGCTGATGTCGTAGCTGCAAATTACTTCGCGGCGCCAGGCCTCTGGGGTATCGATAATCCAAGCTTTGTTACAAAGGCGGCGGGTCGAAAGAATACGAAGGCTGGAAGCGGTGCTGGGGCGGGCATCGACGAGGTGAAGTCTGCGAGCAGGAAATCAAGGAATAATGGAAAAGATAGGCAAGATGAAATTGAATATGTCAATCGCTATTTCAGCGACGAGCTTGAGGAGGCGGAAGAGGCGTTTCATAGGGCTGTAGAGCATGTTGAAAACGCTATCGTACACGCATTGGATGATGAGGTTGAGACACTATTTCCCCATCGAAAGGAAGGAGCAGATGACTGAGTAGGATGAAAAGCGTGGAAGGATTGAATTGTATTGTATTGTAACATGGGAGGGTCGTTTGTCGTTTAGAGTTTGGTTGACAGGAAATCAACGCACATTGTGTAAAGATTCTTTTTTGAAGTATCGGGCGCAGATCTTTCAGTATGTAGTAGCATTCAAAGTACTAGTTATTATTACTAGCCATAATTATCTTCGAGCGTATGCACAACCCAGTCACCCATGAAATCCGGTCCAATCCAATACAATGCCTCCAGTTCCACCTTGTATCCGCCATCCCTCATATCTCGGACCTCCGCTTCGTCTTCTTCCGTCAAGTATGGATCTTCAGGATTATCAAGAAGAGAAGCTATTCGCTTCTTATCAAGATCCGTAAGCGTTTGAAATACAGTCTCCGGAAGTTTCTTTTTGTTTTTGAGTCGAGCAACTTTGGAAGGCCGAAGACCAAGCCATTTTATTGGAACCGTGTACCTTCGCCGTCCATCCACGCCCATGCGATCACCTGCGCAGTAATAGAGAGCAAGGACGGATATTCCGAATGGATTGCAATCGCATATGCCAGCAACGGGAAGTTGTAGCTCTCTGTGGAGTGTGCTGACAAGAGCTCTTGTGGCCAAATCCGGGAACCCTTTCCCCGTTACAAGAATACAAGGAAATCGATCAAAGATTCTCTCCTCGGAAAGACGGTTGTAGACCCCTTCCTTCTCGATGACCAGTATAACCTTTGCATTCCTAGAGAAAACTTGTATCTCGACGCCATCATCGGTGCATCCATTCTTATCTCGCTCTGTCCACTCTTTTGTGATAGGAAGGCCTTGGATGGAGATGAGAGCGGTCCCGTCAATGGTGCCGCTAACATCCTTCCCTGATGGAAGTATTCCTTTTCTAGTTATTTCGACACAACCACAAAACCATCCTTTTGGGCTGGCAAAGAGTCCCAATGACCGTCGTGAAACGCCCAAGACCTTGGCCACATCCAAGATTGCTGCATCACATTCACGTTGGTTGCGAAAATGAGTCACAAACACATAAAACACCTCGCGAGTGGTAGTGGTACGATTAGAAAGTAGAAGTTGGTGGATGAAGGACATGACCAGGCAAATGGATGTGACCGATCTTGATTGAGCAATGTTGCTAAAATTTCGATAGAACTTTTGGTCGCCAATGGACCTTGGGTCGTGGATCGCTGCCTCGACGGCATCATTGGCACCATAGAATTCGTGTGTATCATCATAAGGCTCTGGATTTATGTAGCCTCGAAGAATGGCGTCTTCTTTTCTATCTAGACACATGATTAGTGCTGCCATCACTGTCTCTATTCGTCGAACGACGTTGAGTGAATCCGATGATTGAACGATTGGCTCTGATGAAGGAATGTCATGACTTTGATGACCAGCATAATTGTCCAAGCTAAGAGAACCATCATCGAGGCTTTGATCATCTACATGGGAGCTTAGGGATCCCTCGTCGTAGCTTCGATGATCATCTTGAGCGTACTCAAAGTTCTCGTCGTCAATGCTGTCAGTGTCGTTTTGATAGTCCCCAAAGTGCGGTTCGTGATTATGAAATGAAACTTCTAGCATTGGTAAATTATCCACCTCATTTTGATGCTGAATATGATCATAGGAATATTCTTCAACTTGATCAAAATTGATAGACTGCGGACATTGTATTTGGGTGAAATCAATATCCATAAAAGGCCACCCGTTACGTTCGATCGAATCTGCTTCTTCTTCGCGGATACTAGCGCACAGGCTTTTTTCGTCTTCGTACGAATTTCGTTCCGTTACATTGGTGTGCCGAGTAGTATTTTCGTGGTAGTGTTGCTCGCAAATATCAATATTGTTGGCATTGTTGTTACTGGAGTCGTAATTTTCTTTCAAACCATAACAATATTTCCCGGCATATACTTCATCCCATGGTTTGCAATTCAAGTCGTTCCCCTCTTGGTGTTGGTAGTACTCATAGGATAGTTCTGGTCGGTATGATGGCGAACCTTCTTCGGTGTCGGCTGCGTTCTGATCTTGATGATTGTGGCCATCATATTGGCGCTGACGCGGATTGTACCTCTGTGAATTCGACTCTCTGACCATGACGGTAATTCTAGTTCTGTTGGTTTGGCTGTTGTTGTACTGATTGCAGTGTTGGGTCCGCCGCCGACGCCGAAAGTGTCATCGTTTGAGTTGAAGGATGCGGCATGCGGAACGCAGAACGCAGCGTATGCAGCCAGCCGGCCGGGTGTCCGGACAGGTAGATACGTACTAACTACGTAGGGGACAGGAGGCGTTGGCCACTTACGAACCATGGTCTACTAAATTAATAAAACTACTAATCTAGATCTGAGCAAACAACAATCCTCGACTACTATCTACCAGGACCAATCTGCTTGATTTCTTAGGCTCCGAACAGCCCGAGCGGCACAGGTGCAATGCCAAAGTAAGTAGCTTTCAACTAGACAAGCACTTTGATGAAAACCAGCACCAGCCGTATAAACATTGCTTGTAGAGATCTTGATGCACTTTGTCTACGGCTATAGTTAGGAATCATTGGGTGGAAATTTGAACTCATTTCAGTATCCTCCACCTTCATTCTTGGACAATCTTCCCACAGCCTTGCCTCCTTGGCTTCACTGCAACCATATCAACAGGGCCTCATCTTGTGGTAGCTAACATGAAACAAACTATACCGCTAAATGTCTAGGGACCTACCACTCAAGTGTGATTACTTTAGGACACCCCTCAGTCAGGCCTGGTGACAGCATCACCTTCATGTCCAATCAAATTTTCAAAGGGTTCTTTGTTCACAGTTATCATACTAGATGAAAAGAAGAATGCAGCTGAAAAATAATGACAATTGAGTTAAACAATTGATTAGTGTTTCACACTTGATGAGGATGGATATCCAGCGTGAACTTCATTACTTGCAGGAAACCCACATAATCTCTAGAACCAACAATTCACAGACATCCTTGCAGATGCGAGGCCAATTGCTTTTTGCACTTTTTCCAATCTATCTGTTTGTGTCAAAGATGATGCATCATGGATTGCTTGTAGTTCTACATACTGCTGTACATTGTTATTACTAGCTTACCATTTTCTGAAATTAAGGTTTGCAACTTTGCTTCACTTTTCATCAAACACTATTTCAGTCCATATTCCACCATGAGCAATGGGAGACTACTCTTGTACATGTACCCCAAAAAGTAATCTGGCCATCCATCCTTACCAAAGATGGTAACCAAATAATCAGTTATGCAAGACAATACCCATCAAGCCAGTCAATATGCTACTAACTTGATGAATCATATTACCATAAATAATTGGTGTTACATCTAGTATATCATTAAAGCTTCTGTCATCTGCATCACTACTCAATATCAAAGCAAAATCATTTTGCAAAGAAACTCATGCAAGGGATCAAAGATCTTGCTACTTGGTTTGCTATCACCTAAGTCTGGCATCCTACTTTAAATAGAATGATTCCTGATGACAAGGTTTTGAGAGGTGAATTCATCATCTATCATCAAGAGTACTTATCAACAAATCAACTGATCTAATGGGTGATGAAGAGAATGGAGAGTGGTGAGACCATCAAGGAGCAGGCTCATAAGCTTGTTTCATATTTTGTTCATCTTCTCAGGTACCAGAATGGTTTAGAGAATAATGAGTAATGACTCATTTCATCTTGCTACCTGATGTAAGTGCACCATAAAATGGAGCTGATGTTTGTCATCTGTGAAGCTGCATTCATGAGTGTAGTGATCTAATCGTCAGAGATCATACTTACGGGTACACTCGAAATAAAAAAGATCATCTTCATCACTGCCACTGCCACTGCCACTGTCACTGTCACTGTCATGGGAGAGATTTACAACAATACCGGCTTTGGAATAGATACATATCAGTGTCACTTGGGGGCAGCAGTGGCAGCTCTGGGGGGGGGGGGTGGA
>JALLBB010000888.1:0-11074 GCA_036939735.1 Discostella stelligera
CAGTACGCCAACGAACAAGTGTTGACCTAGTGAATGCAACTATTTTGTTGTTACAGTTGGAGAAGAGGCAATATGACGAACAAAAAGAAAAGGCGTGGTCCAACGACAACGGTCATCTGACCCCTAAAGGCAGGACTCTGTCAAATGAATGTGCATTGTCAGTCATGAATCATCGTGATTATACTATCACACGAACGGAACATGACATTTATCACAAGTACAAGGTGAGTTTTGCATTATGTAATTTTTTAATCTCAATACACTTATTACCTTACTGATACTTGTGGTTTTTTATTATTAAATTTGAGGTACGAGGTAACCATAAGAAATCAAAGACAGAAACAGTGAAGGTAGTGAAGGAACCAATCTATGGAACACGTGGATCGACATGCACATGTGGTGTGAATGTTGTGGATGGAATAATGTGCCGCCATGTTGTTGCAATTGCAAAATCGGGATGCGGAGAAGGATCAAACCTCGTGAACGGTATG
The DNA here is from genome assembly GCA_036939735.1 of Discostella stelligera. Lineage (NCBI taxonomy): Eukaryota > Bacillariophyta > Thalassiosirophyceae > Thalassiosirales > Thalassiosiraceae > Discostella > Discostella stelligera. The sequence goes on from JALLBB010000888.1 coordinate 492, forward strand.
CCGTACTATTGGTCGACTGAGTCGTGGAGGGATCAGTTCCCAAAGGAAGAGAACAGTCGGTCGTGCATGAATATTGGACTACTCAAGGAGGTTTACAAACCGAGTGAGCATATGTTCTTCATCCCCGACTTTGTGGGGGCTAGGAAGAAGGGACGACCTAAGACAAGCCAACGGTTCAAGAGTGCCTTGGAGATCGCAATCAGGAAATCAAAGGGTGAAAAGATGGTAACCCAGAAGTTGTTGACAGAGGAAGAGTTGGCATTAATTTATTCCGATGTTAAGAAGTTGAACGACGAAATTGATACAACAGTGGACATGGGTAGTGGTGGAGATGACGAAGAGAAAATTGAAGGCAAAGCTGTGAAGTGATGAATGTTTGAATGTTTCATTATCTGCTCCGATAGGCTACTACTTTGAGCCCAGATGATAAACTAATGAACCTAGTTGTAACTACAGTTATGTGAGGGTATAACAGTATTTTATACAGAAAAGGAGGGTATCAGAGTGATTTGTAATGAAAAGTGAGGGTACAGGAACATTTTGTACGGACAAGTGATGGCACTAGGGAATATAATATTTCAAGTGAGGGTGCGTCAGCGCATAAATCTCATCAAGACATAGGTGAGGGTGAATGAAATTTTAGTTTCACACGGTGATGGTATTGGAAAACTTATCACAATAAAAGTGAGGGTATATGGGATTTTTTTTCAAAATGATGGTATTACAGATTTATGATTACGCAAGTGACGGTACTAGAAACCTTAGTTTAAGCAAGTGATGGTAATTGGACTCTTTTTAAAAAGACACGTGTCCCAGGGGGGGTACATGAGCACCAAAAATTACAACATGAGGGTACACAAAATGACCAAGTGAGGGTACGTGGACACCCTAAAAAAATAGGTGACACGGCATTTCAAAACCGGACAAAAATTGACAAAAATGGGGGGTACCGGAACACCCCGATTTTGCACTCTGCTAAACTAAAACTCGATTTGCAAAAGTGATGGTATTCGAACATTTTTCCCAAAAGATAATGAGGTGGATGGAATTTGAACCCATGCCAATGAAGACTTGAGCCTAAATCAAGCGCCTTAGACCACTTCTGCTAAACTAAAACTCGATTCGCAAAAGTGATGGTATTCGAACATTTTTCCCAAAAGATAATGAGGTCGATGGGATTTGAACCCATGCCAATGAAGACTTGAGCCTAAATCAAGCGCCTTAGACCACTCGGCCACAACCCCATGACTCTATGTAGTCGAAAAACCAATACATAAATGTTATGTTAAATTGTAGGATATTGTCTTCAAGTTGACAGCACGAGAGAGAAGGAGATGCTTGGTAAGTACGTACTAATTCCTTTCGTAAGTACGTACTAATTCCTTTCCAGATGATGATAATCGATAATCATTTCTTTTCCATCTTTTCCAGATGATGATCTATGATTACAGACGGCCATTTTGTTTCAGCAGAACCATCATTCTTGAAGTCCTTCTCTCTATTATATACCTTGCCTCAACAACATCAGCAAAACAAAAAATTATCATGGACACCATGAGACGCCTATTCGAAGTCCTTGTGGCTTCACTTTGCTTGTGCACTATGGTTTGCTTGGGATTTCATGCTCATGCTCCTCCTTCGCTTCTGATTGCTTCATTTTCAACAAAATCAAAATGGCCTAACAATGTTAAGTTCCAGCCTCTCATTGTTGCAACGCAAATGACTAAGTCGGAAGATGAAATAGCGGAGGAATCGAAAAATATTAGTTACAACAGCGATGTAACAGATGCTGTTGTTACGAGCAGTGGCATAAATGGAGATGAGGCCTCAACTGCTCTACTGACCACAGACACAGACGCAACAACGAGAACAACAATAACAACAACAACAACACTCGATGATACTAAAGCTAGTACCAGCACTGGATTCTCATTGATCCTATTTCCTATATTGCTGTTCAAATTCTCAATTGTGCTGCTTGTTAAATTTGCCACGGATATAGTTGTATACCCGATACTATATTTTTACCGCATGGTCAAATTGGTGAAACGAAAGATATTTACAGCTGCGAAGAAGGATGGGAGCTTGAATTTGAAAGTGAATGGGGATAGTAGTGCATCAAGTGCTGAATCATGATTCCATTGAGTGTGGGGTGAAGTGCGTTAAGAACAATGTTACGCCTTTCGTATGATCGCGTGCAAGATTGGTTAATTTTTTGAGATAATACACGTTAAATTTCCAGATTATCCCCGTCAGCGTCTGGAGTAGGAGCTATTAGAGACGAGCTGAAACTGCCTTGAAGTAAAAAAGTGAAAGGAAATCGATAGCGCATAAACGATAGGATCAAATTCCACCACAGCACAGCATTTTTGCTCTCTCGCTCTCTCCATTCGGGGTTGAGTAAATCCTCAATCCCACCCGAGATGACTCTGCGCAATTCCTTTTTTAATACCCAAGGCGAGAGTCGTTCACAAAAGAGAGCTGATGAAGGACCGCGTGATCCAACAAAGCTAGGCAACGTGCTCTGAACGCAAAAGTGAGGAACAAACTTGGTAAGGCAATTGGGGCATTCCGTCTTGTACTCCTGAGAGTTTCCCGCACTCCATCCTGCTACAACATCGTCGTCGCTGAGGTAAAAGTTGCACCGAGGACAGAATTCATTGTCCGTATCAATGGATATATCAGGATAAACAATTTCGAGCAAATTCTCCCCCAAAACAATCTGTCGGAGAACCTGATCCGTCACGTACTGCTCAGTGTAGCCATTATTTTTGTTCTTGTTGGAGGACGTTACGTCCTTATTCATATTAGATTTGCTGCGGGATACGATGCGTTTGAAGGTATTTCGTAGGCCTGCAGGATGATTGCCTGTATCGTCACTAGTACCGAGCTTTTCTTTAATAATGTCGTAGGTGGACCGACGTTGCGATTTGAACATATTCCAATCCATATCGAGGGAAGCGCCAGCAGCCCAATCTGAAAGGAAGGAAATAAGTGTGATGCGAATATGAGTTGGGAATGTCATAAAAACCAAATGTACACCTGGTGAGTCGGCTACGTACCTGGCAACTCATCAAGAGCTTCACCCGACGCCTGCTTCCAAGCATTGTCAGCAGAGAATGCAGATACGAGTGACGAATATACCAAACCGTCGGCAACGATTCCATCCTCGTGCATCCGCTGAAGAAGTTGCGTGGCACGGCCAGTATCGCCGCATCGACCACATGCGTCGATGAGGCATTGAAAGGCTTCGGGATCCGCACGGAGTCCACGCTCTTTCATCATTTTCAGCATCTCGAACGCAATCACAAGTTCTGCCTTGGCTGTTTCTTTGGCCTCCATGATTTTGAGGGTCGACAATTTGTCGTTAAAGCGATGACGCACAGGTGATTTTAGCGTTGCGTTCATCATCCCATTGCCGTGGTGAGGACGACGCTCCTTCTTCGTCGGAGTTTGCGGCAAATCGGCATCCATCACAATTTCATCAACCAAATCGGCAATTTTGCGACCTTCGTCTTCATGTTCCTGTTGTTTCCGATCTCCCTTGTAGGTGGAAATGATGGACTTGCTATCGAGTTGGTCCAGCGAATCGTTGTCAACGGCCATTAAATCTTTCCCCACCACGGCAGTGAACGTCATGAAGAAGACCGTAAAGGTCGTAACTTCAGAAGTTGCTGGCTTTTCCTGAGTCGATGCGAAATGGAACATTGGATTCAAAAAGATTTACATCCGTCAACGTAACATTGCGGCATCTCATAAATAAAAACTCACCACAGGACCCAACTGCCCTGTAACCGCCGCACTCCTCGCAGACGACGTGCCTGCTGTTTTGGAACTATCACTCGCATCATCCATGCCATTCGAGAGTGCCTGCCGGAACTTGCCTACATTTTCGCGCTGCCGATCGTACTCAGCTCTCACGGCCGATGACAGAGGACGCGGAGTACCAAACAATTCAGGGTTCAAATGCTCGGGAAATGTGGGATAATGAAAGTAGACTCGTCCAGTCGCCTGCTTGACCGTGGATGCTGCAGTGCTGCTCGACGCAACCGAAGCGGAGTCATCATCATCTACTGCTGCCAATACTTGTGCTTCCTCTCTCGCAGTAGTGACGTGTACAACTGTGGCGTTCTCGACACCACTTTCCACAATCGCATCGGGTAGATCGACACCACAAGGCTCCGGGGGGACTATGGTCATTAATTCACGCTTGACCCGTGCACTTTGTAGCAACGGTGGGTCCTTGCTATTGAAGTTGGTTGATGCAGAATTCTCTCCTCGTCTACCGCCAAACATTTTTCGAAGGCCTTTGCTCGCTGTTAATTTGTCGCCACTCTTCCCCGACGATGATAGGGCTCCTCTCCCACTGGTATCACGCACCATTCCCCGTACGTTGGCAACCAGTCCATTATTCCGAACAAACCGATCCACGGCACTATCAAAGAATGAAATGTCGGCTTCTCCACTCCCGTACAACCTCTTGGTTACAAAATCATCGAACATTTGACTTCCCACAAGCTCTTCCAGAAAGTCACGCACGTCAGATCTCTGAGCCGCGAGGAATTCTAGCGATCGAAACCCAGCGCCACCGTAGGATCCCTCATTATGCTTGGAGGGGAATACCAGGAACTTTCGATACTTTTGCAGGAGGAAGCAATATGTGTCGAGAAAAGCCTCCTGGACGGCATCCCACGAGCTTTGGGTACGTAAATTTTGCTTCTCGCTCAAGGTCATTAGTAAATTGGATTTGAGATCGCTTGTAGCCGCTTCGCCATTTAACCAATTCTTACGGCGTTCCTCGGGGGTGAACATGAGCATGAACGCCTCGTCGAACAAACACAATCTACTTTCCCACATACTGTCCGCCATACTCTTAAGATCAGGTGGTAGATGTATACCCATTTCGGATGTATCATCCTCTTTGCGCAGCGATCGGACCTCACGATGGACATGTCCTGCATTGGCCTCGACCTTGCCATTCAATCGCTGATAAATGTATCGTGGTAGTCTTGGCAATGGCCGGGTGTTGGTACCCAAACTGACCATATTCTTATCTAGATCCACCACAATGCACTCGTCGGCCAAGTCCTCCATCGTGGACGCCAAATGACGCTTGTCGATCCCACATAAGAACGGCATTGGCGCCGATAAGATGGGAACTAAAAAGTACGGCAGGACCGGTATGTACGCATGACTCCACTTCATGGGGAACAGCATACTCAGTAATATTTCGCAGCACGTCGTCAACAACGACAATTGTGTCGAGGTCACCAGCACTTGACGTTCGAGTGCCAATGCCGTCCACACGGTCAATACATTTTCCACATCCAAGCATTGGAACAAATGGCTGAATGGGAGGGATACCCACGCGATGGGCATGTTGTGCGGTGGACTCCAAATGGAAATGACGGAATCCAAAATGGTCGTTTGTACTTGGAAGGAGCCCGGAGGTGGCGCGGGCAATTCGGAACAAAAGTTGGTGATGTAACGTTCAACGGGTAGGGTGAGAACTTGCTTCATAATTTTGCCGCAAGAGGGAACCGTCATGGTAACAACTTTTCCTCCTGTTTCATCATGATTATTATTATTATTGAGATTGTTGTTGACACTAGTCGTGGTTGTGGGTGGAACCATTTTTGTGAGACGATGGAGCTGTGTTAGATACTCTCGAAATGCCACGAGATACGGATGCATGGATAGAATGACAAGACATTTCGGAAGGTAGACCACTTGCGTAGTGGATGTTGTTGTTGTTCCTCTACTTATGATAGTGTTCTTGTTGCTGCCATCTTCCAACGTAATCTCATGTCCTTCCCAGATAGTCAAGCATGTCCCATACATCTTCTGTCCACTTTCGCCAGTGGTGACAAAGTAGTGCACCTTGGGCATGGTATTCCCCGCATTCTTGCTGTCTTTGTTGTTGCTACTGCTCGTGTTGGTAGTAATGATTGGAATTTTCCCAGAGGGGTAACAAAATGCGGTAATGCTATCGGGCAGCAATGGATTTTCCTCATAATCTACCAATGGATATCGTGAGGTGATGACGGGTTGAAAGTCGGATCCATCCAACAATGCTTGGGTAGTATTCGTAGTAGAATTGTTGACATTGGATGCATTGGCATTCGTTTCGTCCTGAATTATCGAATTGTACGGCGTGTGTGGCATGGGCGAAATTTTGGTTATGTTCTTGGCCCTGGGGGAAGATGACGGCAGACGAATATTTCCACCAGCAACTCCTCCACTACTGTTATAATTGACTTCGCTGCCACCACTGCCAGTAGTATGGTTGTTACCCGATTTCTTGAACAGCGGCACGGAGCTCACCACGCAAAAGTACTCTACCAATCGCGGCACCTTCTCCCGTTCTCGCGCCTTGGATAGCTTTGTAATTCGACGGCGCGTGTCAGCCGACCCGCCGGGATTGTTGATAATGTTGTTGGTACTACTACTGGTGCGTGCGCGACTTCGTTCGTTGCCAATGACGGCACCACCGCCATTGAGATTGCTAGCAGTATTGTTGTTGTTTAATCCATCATGACTCGATGTTCGTGTTCGTGCTCGTAGCGGACCGCCGATGCCGCCGCCGCCATTGATGTTGTTGTTGTTGCCGGCGGAGGGCGAATCCATGAAATGAAAATGCTGTTGCTGTGGTTGCTGTTCGCCATTGACGGTGGCGCCTGTGGGACTAATGCTGGCACTTCCGCGCAGGACGGGAGACGAATCTTGAATGTTGAGACCATAGAAAGAATCGACATCGACGTGGGCAGCCTTGGGGGAGGCCAGGTTGGCTTGATTAGCTTGGGAGGTGGATTGTTGGGCTGCCATGGTTGTTTGTTGTTTGTTCGCTATGTTGCCTGTCCTTGCCGGCGTGTGGTTGTGGGTTGTGGCAGCATTGTTTTTTACCGTTGCAAAGCACTCGGCCCCTACACTACCTGTCTCCCGCCAACATTTCAGAGTCGAGTCCCCAATTCCATTCCCCCCCTTGGGGAAAGAAACAGTAATATTGAGATCTCACTCACTCCGTTTCCTCCCTCACCATCACTGTCATTCAGCATTCATGCCAACCATGCCAGCGTCTATCTCAGCAAGAGGGAACCCACAACCGGCAAACCTGTATCAAAAATTGATAGAACAACAACTCTCCTCACTTTCTACAGTGGATGCAAGCAACCAACATTGACCTACAACATCTCTTATTTACTAGTTGGCAGTTCCACAAAGATATTGAACTAAAAAAAGGTGAGTCATTTGGTCCAATCTGCTTCTTGACTCTTGATTGCCAGAGTAGAAAGGTCAAGTTTTAGGTGAGGAGTCAAATTGAATCATCACTCATATCTGTTTTACCGCATTATCACCTTCATATGCTAACTTGTCATCTATTGTCAATTTATCTCTTACATGGACAGATCTTTTTTGGCAATGGCAGGATACAAAACCACCCTAATCAAGTCCTAAGCATTTCTAAGAACTTGCATTGATAATACCTCATTGAAATGATTGTGTGATATTTTCTATCCAGTATTAAATCATAAAAACAAATCTTCACCGTCTAGGCTCTACTAGGCTTTCAAGCATAGGATATACTCCTCAATACTGTCTCTGAGAGGTTGATCCTCTTGGTGTTTCAGCTTTTCATCTTCCATTGCTTCCACTTGTTTCTTATAATTTCAAGTTCCAAAGGCTTCTTATTCAAGTTTTTGAAGCATTTAGGTGAACTTTTCTTGCAGTTTGCTTTGTTCCATGCAGTTCTCTTGTTAGTTATCTTGATCCACTACTTCTTTGCTTTCTCATGACTGAGTGCCCACTTAAGTTCCTCAGACTTTTGCTTTTGCCACTTCTCGCAACAGTTGTATGAGTCACTAAGGTCCAGGATCTGGAAAATAAGGACATGAGGTTGTACTTGTCATCTCTTTTGCGCTAAACATTAATATATTCCTTGACTGACTTCCCTCTCCTCTGAACTTGGCTCCTACTCCATTTGGGTTTCAAAACAAATAATGCATGTATTTGACACTTCTTTCATTGACATGGTTGCTGAAAGTGAGTGAAAGATTGTTCCTTGAATTAATTATAATTTTGATCATAATGTCCCAATCATTTCTAAAGAACTTGTATTGCAATGCATGTGAGCTTAGTTTATTTGATATCCAGTTTCAAATAATAAAAACACAGCTTTGCTATTGAGGTTTGTACTATGCTTTTGAGCATATGATACAGGAAGTATGATGGTCATTTCATATCAAAAGACTCTGCAGCTGAAGTGGAAGTATATTCTATCATCCTTCACACCAATCAAGGACTCATTAAATTGAACATTTGGGAAACAACTGGAATATTCAAAGTGCCCTTTCACCCAATAAAACAAATCCAAGGTGCCATCCTCATGTCCAATAACAGTTTGACAATTACTGAAAGAGCAATTCCTAACTGGCATAGGGACAACCCATGACCCACCCAGATAAAAAAGCCCCATCATTGTTGTTAGAATCAAGGTTGAGAGTGAGGAACTTGGCAAAAAATACAGAAACAAATCTGATTGGGACTGAAGGAAGAATGTGCCATATTTCAATGTCTCAGCAAGGTCAAATTGTAACATTGAGAAACCATTCATTTGCTTGGTAAGGATATTGTTGAATGATGACAACCTTCACATTTGTTGGAGGGATAATGCAACATTGTTGGAGTTTGCACTCTGAAAGTCAAAATTGGTGACACAAAATAATATCATCAGAAATGAAGATCATATCAACTGTGGCAACGAGGTAATAATTCCAAATGTTCTACTATTCCTCTCTTGACAGATATGTTAGATCGCATCATACCTGGTGATTAGATTACACTACTTATTGTCACCAATATCATTTAGTGAATATCATGTTTTCAATGATTTGTTAGTACCGCTTCTCTTTCCAATCCTCCTCGCCATACCCCAACTTCTCCATCACCCCCCTCATAACATCGTCCACCTTCGCTCGTATCACCAACGCCGCTCCATCATCATATGGAGTCGGTTGCAAATTCACAATGACGTATCCAAGCGACTGTTGCTCCGGTCGTTTTGCACCCGTTGTAGTCTTCTTCTTTCCGTCATTGTTATTTTTCGGGTAGGTACACAGACTCGCCGCGGGCTCAATACGTAAACTCGTTCCCAAGCACAGGATCAAATCCGCGTTTCGGCATTCCGTCTCGGCTCGATTCCAATCCAAATCCGGCAAATCATCTTCCCAATCTAATAATGTATCTTTTAATTTTCCAGGACAGGACGACGACGACGACGACCCGCCGAGGGTAGTACAGTCTCGCCCTGTATAATTCAGTCCGATGGATTGGATTTCGTAGTCGCGAATGTATTCGGTGTGACAAGTGTCGCATACTTCGGTAAATACTTCATTTTAAGGAATGTTGTTCGGTGGAGCGTGGCGTGATATCGAAGTAGAAACATGAATAAGTGGAAAGGACACGAGCGTGAGAGTGAGACATTATCAAGTGCAGTGATGTGTTCGTGGGAATGATAACGACGACGAATTGAACTTACTGCATCCGTGCAAAATGGACATTTGATTCCTGGGAATGTTCGTCTTTCGATGTAATCCATCAATGTTCTGCGTAACAAGGTATTGCAGAGGTGGTGGTGGTTGTGTCTTTGCGTGGATAGTAGAAGCAGTAGCGCCGACGACGTTATTACTTGATTCGTAATCGTCGCCATCTTCTGCAGCATTACTAGTGATGAAAGGAGCAGGATGGAGCATCATATGAGCCAATGCCCAATGCGTGTAGGTCGGCCTAGCCGTTTCGAACGAGATGACTGGATTGGGTTGTTGAGTAGTCTTTGTTCCATTCTCGTGACCCCGTTCATCATCATCATTATAATCACCAGGTTGCCTCCGCTTCCTTCTCCCGACTGTTTGTTTGTTCTCCAGCGGTGCAAGTGTGTTGGTAACGACATGAGCGTTGGTATCATTGGTGGACGAGATGGCAACTGTCCCCCCTGAGCATTCTTTTTTCGTCTGCCTCTTTTTAGTTTTGTCGTCCTGCATTTCTTTTGTCCAAATACCGCTTGGTCCACGAAAGTCTGGAATGCCCGCGCTGGTGGAAATGCCCGCGCCGGTCAACGCGACGGTATGGCGAGATAATTGGAGCAGTCGCACCAGCTTGTCGAGCTTATAGGCCAATGCTCGTTTCGAGTCGTAGCATTCCGGTAGGCCGCAGATTCCCTTTGTGGCATGTTGGAAAAAAAGGCATCGGGGGTTAGAAGAAGAATGTCATCATGGTGTGTCACCGCACACGACGACGCGCGCAAGCTCTCCCTTTCTGTCTTCGTCATTTTATTTGTTAGCCTAATGATTCCCGCTCGTCATGACTCACCTTGTTGGGATAATTGGACAATCTTTGAGCATACCCCGCGGACATTATTTAGTAGAAATATTTATGTATCGTCGTGGTCGAATTGAATTAATTAATATTATATTAGGAGAGTTGGTGTTTTAAGGTTATTTAAGGTTAACAACACGCATTTTTGGCCCAAATCAGATTTTGGAATACTTTCCCAAAATACGTACTACCACACAATAGATACCTCCTAC
>JALLBB010000890.1:0-11062 GCA_036939735.1 Discostella stelligera
CATTTAGGTTAAATGACTTGGCGAGCAAATCTGCCGCCAACCCTACGTCTTCCTGCGCGAGGTACTACTACTTCGTACCGTACCAGTACTATGTACTGCACATCATCATATCGAGCGATACAAAAATTATGGCGAAGGATGATGGCTGATGAACTGATGAAGCTTGATGAAGATGCCGAGGATCGCCCTGCCTTGCTTGACGCCCACACCCTGCATGAACCCGACACTACGAATGATTAACGAAAGACTGTCCAGTTGCAACTTCGCAGTCCTCTTCCAGACTTTGCTAATGACCTACTGGTCCTCGACCTCCCCTGTGACGGCATTCGCGGGAGTACGTCAAACTACAACTCACTCTCTTCGTTACGATATTCAGAGTAGGCTGAGGATTGAAAGACATCGTTCATGTCATCACTTTGGAAGCTGTCTCAGTGCCAAAGGTAACGGTGAAGAAGCAGAAGAAAATATCGATGATGTATTATCCAATGATAGAAGAGAAGGAATGGCCGATGCATTCGCTGCATTGGATTCACTGACGGCAGAGGACTTCGACGACTTGAGGCCACTTTCATCATTAACGGGTGGTGGCACAGGTACTTTTGCTGATAACCATAATCTCAGCGCGGAAGAGTCTGCCAAGCTATTCGTAGGGATGCAGAGTGAGCTATCGACGCTAGGGGGGGGAGATGGTATTTATGGCGACGTATTGGGTGATCTGGAGATGGATTCACCAAAAACATACATGAAGTCGGCGAGAGAGATTGATGTGACAAGTTTGGGTATGGCTTTGGATGAGGCTGTTGACCTTCTCGCCGCCGCCGACGCATCATCTGGTACATCGGATTCATCTGTACTCAATGATGCTGATGGAATAGGGACTGTTCTTTCAAATGATGTATCGAAAGGTTCTCCTCAATTTACCATCGCTGACGTGACTAAAGAAATATTGACTCGAGACATCAAACCTTCATTGTCTATGGAACAATTCATTTCATCTGCTATTCAACAGGCAGTGATTGATATTGAGCCCCCCACTGAAGAAAGGGCGTCAACTTCAGGGGTAGGTAGGGCGGATGAAATTATCAAGACTGCAGGAGAATTGTTAGAAAATGAAGAGTTGCGTAGAGAGATTGGAAAGATTTTCGATGAAGCTGGCGAAAGGCTACGTTTGGAGGTGGAGGCCATGAAGAAAGAACAGGTGCGTGCTTCTTCCATTCAAGTATAAAACATGATTATGAATGATACGTTGAGCTCATATGATTCGTGATGCCCGAATCATATGATTCATATACCCGAAACATTATCTTGTCACAGGAAGAGGTCATACAGGGCGCATCAACGAAGGGACTCGAGTACCTCGAAACTGAAAAGCGGCGACTTTCAGAAGCCGAAGAAAGTGTCACACGTTTAATTCAGAAGGTTGCAAGAGAAACAGAACAGGTGCAGCGAGCGATGGAAGAATTGGAGCGTGCTAAAAATCAGGTTAGTGAGCAGGGAGGTAAAGGAGGCATTGAAGAAACAGCACTTGAGTTAAAGAAGGGAGGACTTATTAAACAGGCTTCACTAGTAGGCACTCTGCTATTTGGCAGCAGGGCAGTTACAGAGCTTATCCTAGTTGTGGGAAGTCCATACGGCGACGAACATTTCGTACCGGCAGTCGTCCAGGCTATCGTCGCGTTGGCCTGCGCTGCATATTTCTTTCTTGTGAAGTGAGGTTTTCAAAGCTATTTCTATTTGTCGTATGATCTGAACGAGGAAAATGCAACTTTGTTCATGATATCCTCTGCCTCACAAAATCCCTGAACTAATTGATACGGCGTAAAAATTTCGTCCTTCTCGACATCGTAGTATTCATCATCGTTTGTTACCTCATGATCGAAACATCGCTGACCAGCCTTGAGCATGATATCGTCAATGATATTGAACAAACAAGAGCATGCGTTGTGATCTGAGGTACCAAATTCGTCCTTGACAAAATGTGGAATGATGTAACGCAGAAACACAGCATCAACCTTCATCTGACGATACCCCAGCGACGAAAAGACGCTAGATCGCACGCATTCTAAAAACGAAAACAGGCACACACGAAGGATGCCAGAAACGACACTGTTGCGAGTAAATTCCAATTGATCCAACGAGTGGGGGTACATTTTGCTCTTTTCGATGAACATACGCTCGACATCGAGCTGTAAACCACTCGACGCACCACCACTACCTGATCCACCACTAACCAGTCGATTGCCGAATACGTTAACATACTCAAACTCTTCAGGAAAGGGTGACACTGGTGCCACGAATAAGTCCCCCCCCACAATGGAAATGCAATCTTCACAGGATGATTTGACAATCTGAAACACCTCCGTACAAACATTGCGAGGACTACTAGGTATGGCATATGGATCACGCGCATCAGACATGAGGAACATATCCGAACATAATTTTGACGCCGCGTATGCCCCACAATTGATTACATACATTGCCAATGCACGCGATGCCGCTAGCCTAAATCTTTGAGGCAAGATCTGGTCGGAGTCGAGCCCTTCCTTCCCCTTGCGATGTAAATTGACCGCCTCACCAAACAATTTCTTTGCTGATTCAGCGAATCGAGAATCATCCATTGCGGATTGAATAGATTGATTCAAGGTATTTGCCATGCTTCGTTCGGCGAGACGACACATCTCGCATATTGCCAAGAGGAAGTTAGAATAAGCAGGACCTGATGCATTATTGTCCAGGTCGTCAAGAAGGTGTAAGAGAAGGTTGAAAGTCTCGTCCTTTCCAGAAACTTTCACTGACAAATCACTGCTGGAAATAAGAATAGTATTCATTAACGAGCCATCAGACCGTGTGCTTCCACCAATCCCGTCTTTACTTTCTTGTTGAGGAATAATAATTTTTGTCGCCTGATGTTCCTTTTTCTCGCCATCGCTTTCATTGTCAACTATCTCGAGCAACGTTTTATCATCCTGCAACGAACCTTCGCATCCTACTAACATTTCTAAAGCGGAAGCGAGCCACATCCCAAATGATTTGGCACTCTTCTGAACAGCTAGTTTGACTACAGCCATGTCGACTGGTGCCACGGCACCAAATGATGATGTGCCTGTAGCTTGTGAGCGTTGTAGAGTTGCCCTGATTAAGTCATCGGCCATTTGCAACCCATCAGACAAGGCTACGCTGGCAAGTTGTATTATATCCACGAGCAAAGACGATTGAGGAGAGTTACAGCCTAACTCTTCAGAGACGTTTTTACTGCCTTCACCATTGCCTGCATGCGCAGCTGCTTTCACCAATGGGGTTAAGCACTCAAGAGTTACGACGGCCCTTAAATCATAGAATTTCATCGCAATACGTCTTGTTACCAACATTTCAGCCAGCTCAACTGCCTGATCAACAATATTCGAAGATATGGAAACATCTACTCCTACCTCAGGAAGTGCTAACCCCGAAGCCAGCCCACGTACTGATTGGAGTAAGTGTGACAAAACAATGGATAATTGGAGAAAATTTTCATCATCCTTAGACTCTTCATCCTCATCACGGGTTTTAACGTAACTTCTTCCACATGCACTATACTTTGATTCGCTCTGATGAATTAACAATGCTCGGACATGACAAATAAATTTGTCAAAATTATTCAACACGAACTCTCCAAGTAGGTCACGCCCACCATAGTTGTTGTTAGGTGTAGAGGTTGTGGGTCCTTGAAAACTAACCCCAAATAGAGTTGCAGATTCGAGTATTCCATCAAGGAAAGCTGCAGGAATCTCAAATCCATCTAAGTTGCGCTTGTCACCAGTTTCTTTCTGTTGGCCCGAAAAACTTGGTGGTAAATCCGTCGATGCAGCTACTGTTGAGTGTCCCTCAACCAAGCGATCTCTCAAAAATAGTCCACACGCCGCCAAAGCCAGCGACTGGCACTGTCGTCTCTCAAGCTCAGGCGAAAATGGAGTGGGAAGCAACATGATCAAGGTCCTTGCACATTCGAATATCTCTCCAATCGAATTGGGCCTTAATTCAAGAGCGTCATCCAAGGCGTTACCGTAGGTTAGGCCAGGACTAGCTCTATTCTCACAAGTATCATCATCGTCATCTCCACCACCACTCCACCTCAACAGTTTTCCCTTCAACTCATTTACCAACTTAGTCAATATCGATCCGCATTCTAACTCGATGCTGCGCAAACTCTCGAATCCAGCAGAATGCTTCCCCAGTATTTCCGTTGCATTCATATGACTCTGCACGGCCATACTATACTTTTCTTGACTTATATATGTCCGTAAGGTTTGGGGCAGTGATAAGAGTGCATCCAATCGAGTTAGCAATCGTTGAATACGTATCTTTTCCGCCACGGCATCTCGACTGAGGCGTAATAATTCTTCGCTACGATTACTGGCAGCTTGGATTCGTTCCATTCCTAAAACCAACCGATCTAACCCATTCTTATTGTCACAGCTAATTGAGCTAACATTAGAACCAATAGACTTGATAGCGTCAGTTGCATCGATGAACTTGGAATAATTTTCGTACACCAAGGTTTGCATCGTGGAGTCGAGTGTGCGAATATCGAGGGCCAGTCTCTCGTTAGTTTCCAACAGAGTGTGTGTCGTTGAATGTGCGATATGCGATTTTGCGTGTAATTTTGGATCAAAGTTGGGAGAGTCGAGGTCAGATTTTGTTGCCGTATATGGGAGAGGGATTTGAGATGGGGCAAGCACCCTCGAATAAGCTTCCTGCTGCAGCTGCTGTTGGCCGGACGCGAGTACACTGCCTTTGTTCGCACCATTTTCCTTTCTTGCGGCCATCTTTGAATTTTTGGTTTCTTTCTCAACAATATCGCCATCCAAATCGTTATCATTGCCACCGGAATCATGGTCATCGCTGGCACCAACGTTACCATCACCCTCGTCTCCAGGCACAACGACGGACGGCGACGCGCCATAGAAGCTCTCCAACAGCTTTTTTCTCACCAACGCCTCACGATCTTGCTGAGTCACTTTGTTACCAGATGTTAAAAAATCATCATCGGATGAAGAAGACGAATTGGAGTGGAATGATTTGTCGTCGTCGTCGGCCGTCATGGTCAACGTCAACGTCCACTAACACGGGTGAGTGGGTTCTGAATTTATTTCGGGCAGCGTGTGATGCTTACGTAGACTTTACGTAGGTGGTAAATAGGTAATTTCAATGTTTCGCGCAATTTTTTTAATTCCCCCGTTGTTTCGTAGTAAAGTGACCCTTTGGCAATTTTTTGCCGTTCGTGCACGCAGGGTCGGTCCCCAACACAAAACAACGGGCCACACACACCACCACAACCGCAACCCCACAAACAACAACAGCCAACAACGCCAACAGCCAACGTAGTACTAACGCCGACAAAGATCTCACTCGTCAATCCTCACACACGTGGCGCGCTTACAAGGGTTCATCATTGATCTACTGAAACAATTCAACCATGGGATTAACTTTTTCGAGATTGTTCGAACGCATGGTAAGAGAAGGTCCCTTACTTCAGGGGATAAGGCCTTGGAGAGGAGCAGGGGGGCGGGGGCGGGGGGGTATGGGACACCCTGAAAGTTTCGACGGCCGGGCTGATCCCCATGAGGTGCAGCATTGTCAATAATGTACTGTCATGGCCATTGCTGTGCTGATGGGATACTTGAGTCCACAACGGCAGGGTTTGGGGAGCGTCTAGAGTGCTATGGGAGGAAACGGTCCACCTGTGTTTGGTCATTTTCCGGCTTATCAGTCGTAAAATCATTGCGGTCTTCTCTTCCCTGGCGCCCAAGTGTCGTCGACCGAAGCAAATGCAATGCCATTTTCCCTCGACGAAGCACTCTTGCACCCTGATTAAATTGAATGCGTTGAATTGTTTCGCCGGAGCAATCCCCCCTCTCTTGCGCTGTCGCTGTTGCGCTTATCAATTTTGTGCGGCATATTTTTTTCTTTTTTCTCACTTCATCCGACTCACCAATGATCCGTCTTTTACCTTTATTTTAGTTCGGTAAGAAGGAGATGAGGATTCTTATGGTTGGTCTCGATGCCGCTGGTAAGACCACTATCCTCTACAAGCTCAAGCTCGGTGAAGTTGTCACTACCATCCCCACCATTGGGTTCAACGTGGAAACCGTAGAATACAAGAACATTTCATTTACAGTGTGGGATGTGGGAGGTCAGGATAAAATCCGCCCCCTTTGGAGGCATTATTACCAAAACACACAAGGACTGATTTTCGTCGTCGATTCCAATGACTCAGACCGTATCGATGCGGCCAGGGACGAGATGCACCGAATGCTCAACGAGGACGAACTCCGTGACGCGGTACTTTTGGTCTTTGCGAACAAGCAGGATTTGCCCAATGCCATGTCGGCTGCGGAGATGACGGACAAGCTTGGTTTGCATGGCTTGCGCCCCAGTTACCGTCAGTGGTACATCCAGGCTTGCTGTGCGACCACCGGCGATGGTCTGTATGAGGGTTTGGACTGGTTGTCAGCCACACTTGTGAAGAGGAAGTAAATGTTGTTTGAGGGGGGATTCTGGGGGAGTCGAAAGGAAATTTCCTTCATCTTTATTAGTTATAAGATTGCTAGGGCGTGTCCGAGAGTTTGCTAGCTGATTATACACGCTTTGGTCTGTGTTGAAAGTCAGCCGACTGTTGGACAGATTTTGAGATTGAATTGCGAAGTGTGTGGACTCTTTTTCTTGTAGCTGCCCAGCCATGATTTTACTTATTAAGGACATTGTTAGTGTGTGCTCAACTTACTCTGTTGCTACACATTAGGATAATGATGTGATGTGAAGGGTACTTCAATCAGAGTGATTTAATTTTGTTACGAAAAATAATACACCCCTAAGGGAGATCTGATCAAGGATAAGCAAGAGGGGCCACCTCTAAAAGTTCTACATCTACAAGCAACCAACAAACGCAAACTCACAATGCATTCTCGCCTGAGCAATCAAAAGGCATTTGTTTTACATTGTCATTTACTAGAATACCGCATAACAAATCGCTGCTGCTAGAATTGTTGCCGTGTAAAATGCTCTTGGATTGCCAACCATGTCTCCAGCGTTTCTCTGGAAGTTGATTTTCCAATCAGCATTCAGCAAGAAAGTCAGTATGAGTAAACTCAATTGAAATAAATTCACTTCTGAATGACTTTTAGAACTTACATAGCAATAAGCTCCAGGAGTCCCCGAGAGGCCTGTGACAATCCCATTTCCATTATCTATTTCGGACACATAAGACGGCTGTGTCGAGTTGTTTGGTACTGCTGGAAGTTTCTCATAATCAAATAGACAAGTGCATCGATGTGTAGCGCTGAACTCAAATCCCCGATACGACTTCATATTCAAAAAGCGGTCGCATTCTTGCTTCCCGCAAGTCTCCGCGTTGGGAAATTCGGAGGTGCGTTGGAGGTAGGAGTACATTTGCCCTCGCCCGTCTTGACATGAACCACGGCCCATAAGCCCATAGCCTTCGACAGACTCTTGCGCATTCGTCCCCATTGCAAGCACCAAGATTGCTGATCCGAATAGAATCGATGACATGTTGTTTCTTAACTCTAGGGTACCTTACTTCTTGTCCTCTGGATCGATATTAATTTTATTTGGGGTCAAAAGTCAAAAGATATCGTTGCTCGTTTGGCGGCAGCGCGTGTGGGGCTGATCTCGCGCTCAGTTCAGCCCCATTTTTTTCGATCGTACTCACCGCCTTCACCGTACTACAAAGGGAGCCACTGCGCCAAAACAAACATATTATGATGTTTTAACTGAATTCTTCCTGCCCACAAAGTCAATTCTTATTCCATTCCATATTTTAGAATATTAATTTGTTTATTGATCACAAGAATATAAAAGAGCCTGCATGTGTCTGACCATGCTTGCCTTTTTGATGTAGTGAAAGCTGACGCTGTCCGGAGCACAACAGTCTTTGCCTTGCAGAATCCCCCATTCTTTATTGTACTCTTCATACCAGTCCCTTTCTTCGCCCTTCTCGGGTGGTTTCCAATAAAGATGTGATCCCGGGGCAAACGGATGATATCGTTCTCGACCCTGGGCATCGCGAGTATCTGTGAAATGAATCCCAAGGTAATTCAAACAGCGTGCGATGTTCACATCTTCCGTCGACGTACGAGCACTAGAAGAACAATGCTGGGCATCATCCACTGCAGAAAGAAATTTGCGTAATGTCGCCTGTGAAAGGGTATATCCTGCTCCTCCACTGTTGAAATAGTCTCGTATTCCAGAGTTAAATCGCCGCCCGACAAAGTATTCGTTTGTTTTTGGGTCTGCCCCATCCTTATAGGTAAGCGAGGCCAAATATGTTTTCAAATTATGAGGCAACACGAACAAGTCATCCCCACCAATGAAAAACCAATCGTAATCATTCAAGTAATGCCCCCCAACAAACTTCCAAATGCTTCTCACTTTTTGCCACATCTAGAGATAAATTTAATTTTCGGAAGAGGTGTTGTTAAAAGTGAGATGAAGATATATGGAGCGTAAAATTGAACGAGCAGACCAGCTATTACTAACATTGTCGTATGATTCTGGTCCTTCGTGCTCGAGTGATATGGTTGGCAATCTAGGATCAGATTCTGTACTGAATGCAAGAAATCCATCGCAGCCGCCTGCCCAGGTGTCACGCATTGCTCGAATTCGGTTTGCGTGGGCGTCTGCCATAGTGTACACTAAACACATTAATTTGGGGGCCGGAACAGTAATGGGGCCTTTGCTCGTACTTGGGTTTTCTCCGAAATGGTTCGATGGGTCAATTGTGACTGTTGTCGAATTTAGTGCTCCCGTTGGACGGATCATGGATTGCCTCAAACATTCTTTGTTAGAGTCGCCGCCCTTTCCACCCGTAACACCAATATCTTCACACAATTCTAGTGATAAAGGAGGAGGGAAAGGATTACCATCTCTATCTTTGCCGTAAAGCATCATTTTTCTGATCATGGTCACGTCTGGAACCCAATCCTTGGTAACTACTGGTGCAGCACCCAATTCAGATGGATTTTCATTGCAACCAGCTATAGATTAAAAACGCAATAGAGGACATAAGTTACCATTTAGTGAAAAAGGAGTGAGGTTATGATACCCACGGACCTGGTTGATCTGTACCATCCGACTTAGGGTCAGCTTTGAAGCAGTCTCTCCACGAGAAGGAAGACCCAAGAGGAGAAGGGACAAGTGGAGGTTGCCAGCCCAGATACGGATTTTTATCTAAAGCTTCAACTGTGTAGGGGCTCAACGATGCATCTGCAACCTGCGATGATGCATCGGCCACAGTGGTGTTGTCTTGTGCACTGTGGTAATGTGACTTGCCATTCCTTATCCGCTGAAGTGAATTTTTCGGGTGCAAGACTTTACCGAGATTCCACCGGTCGCCATCAATTCCATCTGTTTTCCCCGACGAATTCGTTGTAAAATGACGAATCAATAGAAGTAATAATGACCCAAGCGCAAACAATAGGCATTTCCCTAAACCAGCCCCTTTGCTTTCAGGATAATGTTTGGAATGGTACGGCAGGTTGCCACTACTATTCTTAATCCCTCCACCGCTGTTTAATTTGTCACCTCTACTCGCCCGTCGTTCTCTTGAGGCTGCAACCTTTGACGACGATGCCAACGCAGCAGGGCGGCGGTGCATGATGAAGGTCTATGACACAGGTGAGTGTGACTTTGACTTGGCTGGCTCTTGAGACTGGCCAGTGCAGTGTAGAGCGAGCGCGACGATGATGAGTCAATTCCACGTGTAAGACTGCCAAATCCAAAATCCACGTGTAAATCTTTGTGGTGATAGACAGACGAGCCAGAGCGACTCAGCCATTATTTGGTTTCAGGTGGCAGTCGACGACCATGATCAACAGCGACGGGTAGCCGACTAGTAGCAGAGTAGCATAGCATTAAGCATAATGAACTACCTCTCCCACCTCAACGCAATTGATGACAATGGCATCGCACCGAATGACGACTTGGGCTCTGTGTCTGAATCCTTCCAATGACCTTTTCCTTCCTTGGCCATGTCAATCGGCCGCACAGTGCAATGTTCACTGGGGATAGGAACCAAGCGGCACAGGTCCTCCGTACCATCCAGTTTACCAAAGACCACGCCGCACATGACAACCGTACAACAACTACATCAAGTACAACAAGCTCATCCGACAGCTCTAAAACAGGGTCGGAAGATGACATTCAAATTATCACCGCAGTCCAAAAACAGAAAGCACATCAAGCTCAGGGCACCCCACATCAGCCGCAGCCTCAGCCTAATCAAGCCCCGATGTTGGCTCTTGCACCAGCTACAGCTGTATTGATAACAGAAGCGCCAAACACAGCTATTGTGGCAGATTTGGCATGGCAACAAGTGGTCAATGGTGATGCGGTGAAGGCAAAAACATTTCGGAATGAAGCGCTCCAGCACACTGACTTGCTGGTATTTGCATACATGTGCCCTGCTTCCCCCTTTGTCCATGTGATTCATTTGATTGGCACATTTCCCTCCCCAGTGGAGATGACCATTACAGGGGGGAAGATATTGCGTTTGTTGGGGTTAGGGCAGATGGCCAAGACTCCACCCCTGAAGTGTTGGCTCCTGAACAGCCTTGGAAATAGATTACAAAAAAACTGCCTATGAATATGATGCAACTCAAGCAATTCTATGCAGTCCCAGGAAATGCAACCAAGCTTTTTCAGCCGGTCGATCACACTGGGGGGGAACAGAACACAACCCTCCCGCGTTTGTTGGCACTTCCACCTCAGTTTGTAGAATTCTGTGTTGATGATCAAAGGACGCAGTTTTGTTTGCACCAACATGTCAGTGCTGTGGCAACTGCAGACGGAGCAAATGTTGGCATCATGGACTGCCAATTGGTCCTTGATTGATGCGTCATGGCTTTGCAACATGACACTCAGGCATCTAGTAGCCTGTTATTGTTGGCCCTCAAAGCAGCGATATCAACAGATATTGAATTCAAAAAATGGCTCCAACGCCGCCTCAGCATCACTTTTGGGTCGGATGTACTTCCCGCACCACACCCACAGTCGACGGGTGCAAGAT
>JALLBB010000891.1:0-11052 GCA_036939735.1 Discostella stelligera
ATCCACCATCCACCATCCACCATCCACCATCCACCATCCACCATCCACCATCCACCATCCACTATCCACCACCCACCATCCACCATCCACCATAATTTCGCCGGCACTGATTTTATCACAAGTTTTTAGTTTACTCTACAGATTCGGTACATTCCTACGCTGGAATTCGTGGCTCCATGGCACTGACCATGGCGGCCACCTCCATTTGGTAAGGGATCTCTACTCCCCACCGCCCATTATCAACTGGAAGGAACTCCCTGGTTCATTCCACCGGGACGAACATTTCCTCCAATTTTCCGCGCCATTTGCGGTTTCATCGCGTAATTCGATGAATTCTTCGAATATTACGAACGGGATGACACGTTGGGGCCTCAAGCCCCAATCAGCCCCCGAGCACTCGTCCACTAACAAGGGGGAAACCAACACCCGATCAACCGGCCCCTCGGCTTCTAAAACAGAGCAAGAAATTCCATGGGGCCGTCCTCGATCTATTCCATTTACTGAGCCGAAGACCTTACTCCCTGATTCATCGATACCGGCTCCTTCCGCCATGGACAAGACAACCCCTTCTACGGAGGGGGCGAAAGGTGGAAGCCGCTCCGAAACGAATATGCGGCCATCCCATCATACGGGACCAACACGCTGGGGTCGCCCCCAGCCTAACTCGTTCCTCGATTCGTCGGCCTCCGATGGGATACGCCCTATCACGGAGGGGATACAGGAGGGAAACCGATCCAACACGGTGTCTCGGTCAACTAACACTGGACAGGATAATCAGGACATCAATAGGACATCACCGCCTCGGACGCAACGAGGTTGGGGACGAGGCAGAAATCAATCTTACATTCAACAACGGACCGCCCAAGCACTCGCCCAGAATACACCGGCAACACGACGATATCAAGCGAACCCGTACCACAACGAGATCTCCCCCCGCGTGCCCCCCATCCCACCCACCGGCCCATTGGAGTCGGGGAACACCCCCAGGCTTACAACACTTACCCCTCCTACAACATACACATGGAACAAGGCTAGCCTTTCAACCCCGTTGAACCAGATGCCTCAGGGGACTTCGGATCGATGGGTACACACAAGCGACACGGTCTCCTTTCAGGTCCACCCCCCAGTGCAACTTCTACCTACGACACGACAAGGACCAGGACATAAGGGTATGACACCGATCCCTGAGGGTATGAGTGTATCCGCGACCACCGTGGACTCTACATTCCAAGCCCTCATTGGACCGGGAATACCAACACGGGAGATGACTGAGCTGAGTAACCGTCTTCGGTCTATTCCCATCAACCGGGTACTTATCGATGACTTTATGATTCCCCGCTCCTCTATGGGAATATCGGTCATGGTGGCTCTATTGATGCAGAGGATACCTCGAGTATTTCATCACCCGACTGACAGGCAGCTACATAACTTTGCGCACATCCTACTCACATCACACCCCGAATCATTGCTGGAATATTATAAATCACCAGCGAAGTTACAGCAATTTACACAAGAGGAGGGTCATTACCCGACCCCGGTACGGCGATTCGATGAAGAATACCTAACACCATGCCTATTGCGACGAGCGGTTAGGGACAGTGAAATAAACCAACGCATCGACAATAACACACTGACGAGGAAGGACCATATTTCCCTCACTCATGCGTTTATTTGATGCTTTTACCCGGCGAACCTCGCGAGAGCCAAAAAGATCATTAGGGACGCTATGACGACGGAGGAAGAACTGACCTCATTGGCTACTACACCAGGAAAATTCCGACAGTTTTGGGAATCCAGTGGGCGAGAATGTCTCTTCAATCCACCGGTGTGGATCGACATCGAACTCGAGCCAGCGGGGACACAAGTTATCCCGGGTACGATGGAGGAACAGGCGTCGGAGACTGGTACGGAGGACACAGTTACTTGCCTTCTTGATGGATTCACACCCTTACAACATCTGGGTTTAGCCCCAGACGCTGCTCAGACCACAGCTGCCTCCGCCTTACGCTCAAGGGCACTTTTCACCCTACCAACAATTCTGAGACAATTAACCACACCTGTTGAAGCAGCGGAAATAGTGGTCGCACTGGCGGGCACTCCAGACGATGATTTTCACTCTGTCCTCACCACGCCAGGTTTTGCCAAGTGCCTAGCGAATATTCGAGAACCCTCGACCGGACCCTTGCGACAAATGACAACATATCGGATTAGATTACATTTGCAGAAACACAATGACTGGACGGATAGGGGAGAGGCGGCAATGACATGGCTCTTGGCGGTGAAGGACCTTATGCAACAGCTCGGACACACCTTCATTGTCATGAAGGCCCCATATGAGGCAACCCCGGATAACTTCGATTTATTCACCACCAGCTTATGGAGCCATCATCTTGAACGAATGACATACCCACGCACCCCGGGTAACGGGGTTGGGACTTTCGATATATGGTGCGCAACAAGTTGTGAGGGTTGGGGCTCTACCAGGGAAACCTTTCCATATTGGGGACCAGCTGTATCTACATACTACACCACAATGGAAACGGAGGAGATCACATGTGAATGCAGAGAATCGTGGCCACATGGCCTTATCCCATGTGTAGTCTTGGTTGGGAGTGACCGCCGAGACGATGATGGTCGTATCCATCAAGAATACATGACTCGCCTTAAATACAGAACCGAGGAAAAGCTCGGTATTCCCACCTTCCACATTATCTTTGCCAGTATTTGGACATCCGACTATCAATCAATTATGGCGAAATGTGTCGCCTGCCTCCCACAACACATCGAAGAGACATTAGAGATCTTCGGGATCCTTCGCCAAGCAACACACTCATCCTTTATGCCAGCCACCCATACATACACTATCTATTTGATCCCCCAGGATCAGACTTCTAAGGCAGCTGCAACAATGAAAGCGGCCCTGGCCCAACAGCTTTACCTCAACGGTTGCACGAGGGTCACGCTGTCTGGTCTCGACGGGGTGGACCCCTTTCAATTTCAACCTCAGGATACTACCCCAGACGGCGCCCCAATTGTCAGCACGTTGATTGAACAGATATACAATGGATCGGTTAGAAACGCTTCAGGACAAGAACTTCCAAACCCGATCGTTAAGGTGACGGTAGACACAGCCTGTCATCGTTTATATCTAATGGCGCTCAACACAGACGCAGTAACGTTAATCAAATACTCTCGAGCTTTCATTCCAGTTCTTGCTGGATGGCTCGGTCGAGCACAGGACACCTTTATCTTGGACACCACTGAGGCGCGTATGCACGTACCTCGACCTGACAATATCTCTTGTGCTGAGACTGACTTAGTCACTACCACACCGACCGAGATCCAATCGGTGATTATGTCAACCCTGGCGTCGATAAAAGCCCTAAAAGTACAAATGCGGGACCAGGTGGGTCGGGTACTACCCGACGGCATGATTAGCACAGTTCAATCTTCGATTACACATGCTACATCTACTTGGCAAGAACATCTTGATACCACACAAACACAATTCAATACTGACGTTATCTCACGCCTAGACAAACTCGCGACTGGGGTTCGGGACCTTTGTCAAGAACTGAGTGACCAGACAAACGCCTCGGACTATTCTGCTCTGGTAGAGCAATACAACATTGCGGCTTCGAACACAAATGATAACTCAAAAGCTTATGGAAATGAATCGGCAATGATGCGATTGAATTTGGAGGCATGTGTAAATCGCCTGAACTGGCTCGTGGACGACTTAGGCTTGAAGGTTGGGCCTGGATACTCTCGCACCCCACCGGTCTTGATGGATATGGTTATGGACGCAGCCTACGATGATTATTTCCAAGGCAAAGATATGGCACACGTGGACAAAACGTCATTGGCAGGGATCTCCCCTTCCGCTGACGATGAGGTGAAGCCTACAGGGACGGGACCCCTTACAGAGATGGTCGAACCTGAGGATAGACTGGAGCCCCAACGAGTCAATCAATCATCCAGCCTACTTGATTCTCACTATCACGTTACAAACGAAGGCCCTGGCGCCGGGAGGCCTGGCACGCCCCAGCCTCCCATTCCACCCCAAGGCCCACTCCAGAACGTCCCGACTACCTTTTTGCCTCCTTCTCCGGGAGATCGCAAGAACCCCCCCAGGACGGACATCCCATTACGCAATTGGAACCTCCCAAAAGGAATGATCTCTCCTCAGAACATATCATCGCCAAACCCTGCTCCGAAGGAACTTTCTTTGGACATTACGACAACATCAACTCCACAGAAGGACACCAACCCACCCATCTCCACAGATACAAAGCAACTTCAACTGGTGACCTGTGCATGCTGCCTCACCTCAACGACAGCAACTTATCAGTGCGACCTGTGCGGCAAGACTGTCTGCTTACCCTGTACTGAGGCCACGGTCGATACCGGATTAATTTCTTGTACGGAATGTCTACGATCTGCAGGACGTTCAACTCAACTCACCCACACTTCCGACTCCCAATCACACACATCAACCTCGGACAGCTTCGAGGGCTCATCATTTTCCCAACGTTCGACCAAACCGAATACCCGTCGCCGACACGTACGGGCAAAACTCGACAACACCCTGTCTACATCCGCACCAATTGGACAGACAGAATTAAACAACACGAAGAACGTAAGCACTTCCACAATGGGAGGAAAGACAAATACTAAACGCTCAGTACAGCCATCTATTGACACACTCCTTTGCCCTCGGAAACACCCTCCCCGAGGTACTTCCAAAATGACTACGCGAAACAATCGGACACTACCTTCCAATGCCTAACCTGCAACACCCTGTGATACATACGGGCCAGCCCGTACCTCCACAACAAACTCGATTAGACCTCGAGTATATACATTCTTCTCACCCAAACCTCGAACCCACAGGGGATACATTTTCCCATGATAAGGGAGATGGTACTCTCCGCATAGCCTTTCAGAATATCCATGGTGCAACAACTCGGAGCGGGCTCCGAGTGCCACCGGAGATTGACGTTTTACTTGATTGGAACGTAGATATAATGGGCATGTCCGAGACTAACTGTCCATGGACCTCTGCCCAGAAATCTACTTATGATTACATGATGAACACCTGTTTCCACTCTGCACGTACATTGTATACCTCGGCGCCGGCACCAGACCACACCTTCTCTTATCTCCCAGGCGGCAACCTCTTGACGATCAATGGTAAAACGACTGGACGGATCATTTCCCAAGGACGGGATTCCTTGGGACGCTTCTGCTGGTACACACTACGCGGACGAAGAGACGAAGGGGTACTTGTCATGGTAGCATATCGAGTCTGCCATGAATCGAGTCATAATCCTGGAGCATTCACAGCGTATCAACAACAGTACACAGGGTTACGATCGAGGGGTATCATCGATCCAAACCCCCGACGCCAAATCCTGGATGATATGGCCCAAATCATCACCGCCAACGCAAGTTGGGTTTTCGTCCTATACTCCTTATGGACGCGAATGGCGACTACATCAGGGGAAAAGACCCACACTTCGCCTCTTTCATTGAGCAGGCGGGATTAAGCGACCCATTCTACGACCAGTTTCAAATCACACCGGCGATATATATTTACGGGACCAAACGATTGGACTACATTTTGGTCGACCCTTCATTGACATCGGCCATCCTCAAGATTGGCTACCTTGGCACGCATGACGGGGCATTATCAGATCATGTGATGGCTGTCATGGATTTGGACGAGAATACTTTGTTCGCGGGTTTGCTCAACCGTCCACCTGCATGACACTCTCGTGAGATACTAATTGAACAGGCTGATAAGGTGGAGGCATACCTCCACACTGTCAAATCCCGTTTCTCTGAGCATAATCTTCAACAGCGGACATTTGACATAGCTCGACTGTTCGCGGAGCACGGTCCAGTGGAATTGAATATCCAGACATATCACACATTATACAATCAATTCCTCGAACTTTCTCGAGGAGCAGCATCCGAAATTGGCAAGAAGAAATTTGGTTACATGCGCTCACCCTCACTAACTGCACAGGGTTGGCGCCTGAATGCTCACATCATGCTTCTAGACTGCAAACGCCGCAAGGCGCAGCCGTCGGCGGCTCTCATTAGGATATGCACATCTATTGGACTAGATGCCTATCAGACGCTTGCGGACTCATCGTTACGGGATCTTCGCTTGCAGGTGCGGTTACACCACACTCAGTTGTGGGACATTCAAACGCACAGTGAGGAACTTCGTTACCTTTGGCTGGAACAAATCGCACAAGATCGATCACGGGCTCTGGGGGATCCTGATTGGGAAAAGAAGCTGACCCAGATGAAACGAACAGCTCAAATAGCAACAACAAACAGAAAGCTTAGTTTTCTGGTGAAAGGCCGCCGGGGCGTTCTTGACCGGATCCAGGTCCCTTACGGAGACTGGTATTACTCGCCATCCAGAAGGGAATTGTATCACTATGATGACGGAGTGTTTGAAGCGTACCCAGAACTCATCCCACCACCCGCACCGCCACACACGGAGTTATTTCAGTTTGCCAGTCATCACACCATCAAAGTCCCCGCCAATGATGCCCGACTAGCCACCGTCACCTGGTCCACACCAGGAGGACACTGGGCCCTTAATCACTTTGACCCTGATGTTGGGATTGAATGGAGAGACGTGACATCTCCGGACGAAATGGAACAAGCCCTTCTGCGCCGAAACGAGCGCCACCTCCGACAGACTGAATTGGAAGCGGGGATTAGTACCCGCTCCCCCCTGACAGACATACGAGAACACTTTGGGCTTAATACCCACACCCGAGCAATATTACTCGGCTCACCACTGGCATTCGACCTTACCCTCGAAATGGCGGCCCTTTTTGCCACACTCAAACAGACACCTGATGAGGCGGCTCTTACCCCAATACTTGGGGAGATTACGTCTGCGGAGATTCAACTCATGTTTTGAAGGGCTAAGGAACGCACCTCCTCCGACCCTAGCACTCTGAATTACACTTTGTGGAAATGCTTGGCCTCAGAGGATGACATCGCCAGAATACTCAGTGTTCTCTTCAGTCTCCCTTTTGTGTATGGCTTTGCTAACACACATTGGACGTCGATGACAGACTTTATGCTTGAAAAGAAGCCCGGGGTGCGACAGATTCACACCCTACGAATAATTGGGAAAGTTGCAGCGGAGTTTAATACATGTCTTAAATATCTCATTGGCAGACGCACAATGAACAACTTCGAACTTTCCACGCCAAGTGATGATCAACACGGGTTCCGCCCGAATCGATCTTCCATCGACGCAGGATTCTTAAAACTTCTCACGTTTGAAAGCGCACGGATGCAGAAATGCACAATTGGTACAATGCAACACGACATGTCTGCCCACTTTGATTGCATGTACCCAGCGATGACCTCAATATATGGATTGAAATATGGCGTATGCGAGAAGATTATGCTGAGCATCAATTGCACCATTGCTGGCCTCCGTCGCAGAGTGGAAACAGCAATGGGGATCTCCCATAACACCTACGGTAATCACCCCGGCCTCCCGCTTTTGGGGGGAATGGTGCAAGGCAAGGCGGATGTTCCACAATGGTCAACGCAACAGAGTGACGCCCTTCTCAAAGCTCATCAAAAACTGACCAACGGGTTACAAATTCGCAGCCCCAACTTACTACGTTCAATTGACCACAACGCGGTTTCCTTTGCGGATGATACAGATAGTATGGTATCGTGTCCCTCGGACACACCTAACCCCATACCCCATACCATCCAGTTGCTACAACACAACGCTCAGACTTGGAGTAACTTGGTCCAGATCTGTGGGGGGCTTATTGCCCTCCACAAATGCAACTGGCAATTATTAGCCTGGGAGCTCGACAAGGGACGCTTACGCCTTGTTGACTCTACTCAGGATCGGCTTGTCATGGAAGATGGTCACGGGACATTTGCTGTCATTGACTTTCTCCCTCTGGACCAGCCTAACGTTGGTCTTGGCTATCGTATCTGCCCGAATGGTTCCCATCTACATCATTATAAGGCAACCCAGGAAGCTCTCAAGAAGATTTGCCTCGCTAGTCGGGGCCCTCATCTGACGGAAGCAGAAGTCCGTCAACTTCTCCACCAACGCATCCGGCCGAAATTAGTCTATGCTCTACACGTCTCCTCTTTCTCCTCCACAGCATGTACACGGCTCAACACAGACCTCAGGGGGGCACTTCTTCCCACTATGAGACTCAATCGGCACCTTCCCACTCCAATATTATTCGGGCCTCGAATGTACGGCGGGTTGGAATCCCCTGACACTTACACTCTTCAGGACCAAGTCCAACTGGAATATCTCATCAAGCAACTCAGATGGGACAAGACAGTTGCCAATGATTTTTTAGTCACCCTTGATAATGTACAACTATGCTCGGGACTTATTCATCCTTTGCTTGAACATACGACCCCACCTGTGGAGTACCTGGAACAAAGTTATATTATGGATGTTCGTCGACGCCTGATGGAAATGAAGTCCAGCCTTTGGATCGAACGTGCGTGGACCCCAAAGCTTCAACGACTGGGTGACGAATCCCTCATGGAGCGCTTTCTTTCCATCCCACGTGTAACCAGGGCTCAACTTCGACAGGCCAACACGGTACGCCTCTTCCTAAGGGTAGTCACAATCGCCGACCTCTGTGACCCCACGGGGACCTATATACCGAGTGGGATGCTTGGGGGTGACTGGACAGCAGGGTCTGACTTTTTGTGGCCACTGCAACCACAACCACCTAAAACATATTTTGCCACCTTTCGACGACTACTTCGACTCAGCTTCTGTCGAAGTACACCGGTGCATCACCATCATTCAGACAGCCTCACACTGGACATCCCGCTGGGCACATGGCTTCCGGTTCTCCGGAACACATGGTTCCCTGTGTATCGGGCACAGGATCGGTTATTCTGGCGACAAAAAGATGATACCACTCTTTTCGTCCTTATTAAATCTCAAGTTTCTGGCTTTTACCACTTTTCTCACACTACCGACCAACTACCACTTGAAAGTCACCCTATCACTTACCAACAGATTGGGCACACCTTATGGTCGCAGCATCCGTACCAGATACACACCACACCACAGGACTGCCCCTTACCACCTGGGCACATCGTCTCAAATACTTTGAGTGATCCGACGACTGATGTGTTAACAATAGGGTGTGACGGATCAGTATATCTCAAGCACGAGGTGGCGGCATGTGCGTGGATGGTCGCCGAGAGTGAGGACGCGTCCCTTACCGCCTGTTTCCTCCTCTCTAACATCTCTTCTATCACATCCTACCGCAGTGAACTCGAGGGGATCTATCGCAGTCTCCTCCATGTACAACAATTGGGCCTGACTCCCAGCAAAATACAACAATGGTGCGACAACGAGAGCGCAGTAAATGACAGTAACAACCCCTTGTTCACACCTGCAGCGATGATAAAGCCGGATGCAGATATCCTACTGGCAATTCATCACCTGAGGTCGTATATGGAAAACAACTGTCCCATTCTATGCCGCCATGTTTACGGTCATCAAGATACCAAAAGACGCATGGATCCTGCCCCACTACAGTCTGAAACTCCAACCTTCCATCCTGATACTGTGGATGAGGAGGCTCAGAGCATACAGCTATATGAGACTCTATGGGATACCCTCTCCTGTTCCAGTTCGGATACCCACCTCCGGGCAGGCGAGGGTTTTAACCCTGACATAATCCAGCCACCACAGCCACACCTACAATCCCAATCCCAACCTTCACATCCGCATTCACACTCCTTACAGACAGATCCGCCAGGTGCACCCCTGGCCCCTATTGCTCGCAGACCCCTAGGCCCTTCCCGGCCCATTTCTGTCATAGTGAATATTGAATGCGATAGACTTGCGTCGGAAACTGCCAAACTCGCTGCGGACAGGGAGCATGAGACCGACATGCCTCCTTCTCTCTCGCCCCCCTACCCGGGTTCTAAGGCATTGCTTCGCATTGGCTCAACTTGGATAACCTCCCATGTCAAGACCCACATTCTCCATGCCCGATGGTCGGATTCAATCATTGAGTATTGCATGGAGAAATATGGATGGTCACGTGATTTGGCGGACAAAATTTCATGGCGGAGTATACTCTCTGCTCGCAACAAATGCACGGCGACACAACTTATGCAGACAACAAAAATTATGCATGATTGGTTGCCGGTTATGCACATGCTGGCCCATATGTCCGGCTCCACTCAATGCCCATCCTGCCCACATCCAGACGAAACACTGGATCACCTTTTTCACTGTCCTCATCCTCTCCTCAAATGCAAACGGGAACTTATTTTGGAACATTTACAAAAGAAGGGGTTGAAATTGCGGGTTACTTACCCCATTATCTCCGCATGGTGCTGTATTCTCAACTCCTATTTTGATAATACCCCACTTCCACTTTTCGGCTCCTTCGAAATACAAGCTGCTGTGGAGTCACAATTGGCAATTGGCCTCCAGTTTTTTCCACGGGGCTTTCTTTCCACCGGATGGATCACAGCTATGGAGGCACATGGGTGTGAGAACTCTCACCATAAACTTGCCTCGCTAATATATTATCTTTTGATTGAGGTTACTGATGCCTTGTGGCGTGTACGGAATGGCATTGTGCACAAGACACAGAACCTCTACAACCAAGCCCAGGAGGTGGCGGTGGACAACCGCCTCCAATGGTACTTGCTTAATTACCGTACGGTACTCAGTCGGCACGACTTTTGGTTAATACGTTGATTACTCTCTATCGATTTAGCAGGAACCCCTTTATGCACCAAACGCCAGTGGCTTCTTCATCTTGACACCGCGCAGAAGGCTTTTGCGGTGGAACTCTCTACGCTCCCTCCTGGCCAACAAAAGATTACAAATTATTTTACTCCTCGTGGATCCTCTCCGCGGCTCTAATCACTTCCCTTGCATTGGATACCATAATGTAACCCTCGGCACAGAAGATACTGTCATCTTCTGTGCCGGGGAGTGCAATCTTAGTTTCGTCCTAGGGGACCCATAAGATGTACTTA
>JALLBB010000892.1:0-11077 GCA_036939735.1 Discostella stelligera
CTTGCATACTGACTCCAAAGTACACCAATACCTGGGTACATTTCTACATAGGAATTCATTCTACCAAAAAGGTAGAATTTCCATGTGCACTGATAGCGAGGCAGGTCCTTCGACTCGCTCGGGAAGGTTCAAGATCGCGGTCCCCATCGCCACGTACTACGCGAGGTCCGGAGGGAGTGTTAGCTTCGTGGGAATTAGTATTATTTTTCTTGTAACAATCCCACTGTTACCTCCCTCGATCGTCATTCAGCCATAGGTACTACCTTACCTATTAGTACCCATACCTCTCGGCCCTCGGCCCTCTACGAAGGAGACAACGACGACCTCAGCACAGCGACCTACAGCGACCATGGCCCCCCTCTCTTCCCTCTTAACGGCGGCAGCCCTTGCCAGCGCCGCTGGTATCGCATCTGCCTTTTCCGTCGGTAGTAGTAGCAGCAGCATTGTTTCGGCGGCTTCACGACCAACTACTCAACTATATGAAAACTTTGGATTTGACTTCGCGGAGGATCAAGTGGAGAACACACCCCAACTTATTTTGGGCGAGGCCAATTATAAGAAATGGGTGAATAGCGTGGATCCGAATAACATGCTCAATAGGCAGGTGCGTTGCGATCCTGTCACTGAGATTCGTGACAGTGGCGGCGTGCCTCGCTCGTCTCACACCAATGGATGCCTGGTGTTGCATGTCTAGTCGAATTGTCCATGGCCATGGCGGTCATCGTGGTACATGGATTTGACGAAGTTGCACGGTTGGGGTTTGGGGGGAGAAGACACAGAGTCTTTGTCGGTATCAAACAAGAACATGCACGCGTATGACCGACTGGCGAACTACCGTTGCACTTGGAACTTGGGTCGCTGTTGTTAGGAGACGAAACGATGGCCAATTATTATTTCAATTCGTCGGCATTTCGTCTTCACTCATCTCTCTCACGACCTCCTTTGCTCTATTTCAATCACTTTCCTATGCGCAGTATCCCATCCTCTCCCGCGTTCGGGAACTAGGCCTCCTCGAAAAGACTGCCGAGCTCGGTGTGCTGTCCAAGCTCGAGAAGCAGGGTCTCACCCTCGAAAAGGCCGAAGAGCTTTTGCCACTCCTTGAAAACCTTGGCCTACTGTCCCTTGTGGCGAACAATCAACAATTGTTGATCAACGGAGTTGCGCCCCTCGCCATTGAGGGTGCTCCCCTCCTCCTCCCCCTGGTGGCTGG
Organism: Discostella stelligera; assembly: GCA_036939735.1. Taxonomy (NCBI): domain Eukaryota; phylum Bacillariophyta; class Thalassiosirophyceae; order Thalassiosirales; family Thalassiosiraceae; genus Discostella; species Discostella stelligera. The sequence continues at coordinate 1,211 of JALLBB010000892.1, forward strand.
CGCGTTGGATATTGGACCCGCGGCATTCTACCTAGGGGCGGCCGGAGCGGCTGGATTGGATGCCTACCTTTTTGCGAGTGGGGCCGAGGTTCCTTTCCTTGGCTTGAGTGCTGGTGCCGTGGCTGGTTTGCTCTTGATTCCATTGAGCGTTGTTTTGGCAGTTGTTGGTAGTGCGATTGGGAGCCTTAAGAATTAAAGAAACGATGCAATGAGCGAAAGACACGCCCACCCTTGTTTGGGGGTAGGGGTGAGTTGGAGTCGCTGCATATCAACGCAAGCTTTGAACTGTAAAAGGCTAAAACTATGATGTGCGACACCGTCCAACTTTATCTACCCTTCCATCCCATTCATTCACACTATTCTAGCTGGAAATAACAGTCAAGTGAGATGCGTAGTTGGTAATCATCTTGCAATGTAATACTTTAAGCGACCATCTCCAAACCTACTGGAACACGATGCGCATCGAAATCAGATCCTGCCATCCACCAACATTGAAGAGAGTTCCGTGACGCGTCAGATGTTCCATCTTTTTCTGTAGTCCTCCTGGATGATGAACAGGCGTGGTCTTGGCCCAATGAAATCTGACTATGCGTAAGATCGCCATCTTTGATGCTCACGTTCTTCTTCTGTTCATCGATATCGAAGTGAGCTAGTAAAGTGGGAGCACGACTTCCCCAACAGTGAATTGACGTGGGTGATGAGCTTTTGTCGTTATCAGTTGTTGTGGTATCAGTTTCAATACGGATAGCACAAGAAGTGCGAATCCCAGCCGATACTTGAAGGAAATTTCCTAAAGAAGTAGACAACAATTCAAATGAACGAATCATTGGATTGCCATGTGTGTGAAACAAGGTAATCAGTCATGAAACCCTTTGTGTTTTTGACGCACCTTCCTGGTATTCGCTCTGACCACGACCGTTGTTACCCCAGCATTGAACAGCGCCATTACCCGCGAGGACACCACAGGCATGATCTCCCCCGACACTTGCGCTGACCTGCTGAAAGGCATATTTCGGATAGGGAGGAGGAGAACTCTGGCCTACATCGTTCTTGCCCCAGCATTTCACCGCTCCATTCGATCGTATACCGCACGTAAATGAGTGACCAGCTGACACCTACTTTTCAAGAAGCAGTCGAACCGTGAAATATAAGCACCAAAGCAAGGACATGAATCATGTACCAACTATCTACAAACCTGAATAAATGTTCCATCGGGGGGACTGCTTTCGCCGTAATCATTTCTTCCCCAGCAGTGTACCTCTGAATCGAGGGATATTGCACAGGCGTGTTTCAACCCACTACTCACTTGAACATTATGATGACCACCTCCATTCACGTGTCGACCGCCAGCATTACCACTCCTTCCTCTCCGCCCATCTTCTTTCTCACGCATCCTTCGCGCATACTCTACTTTCGACCTTTCTTCACTCGACAGCATCTCCAATGATTTTGGCGGATGATCAATATCTCCCCAACATGCCACCGACCCATCGACTTTAAGTCCACATGTAAAGAATCCCCCAGACGAAAGTTGTCGGAACATTACCCCCGGTGGTGGACTCGACTGTCCGAAATCATTCTGTCCCCAACATTTTGCAGGACCGTACGATGAAGTTGTTGCCTTGTGTTCAACCAATGTCTTGTCTTGATTTACTCCTGCACGGTAGACAATGGCGCATGTGTGAAAGAGTCCCGTGGAGAGGGTAGATTCTTCGGTGGATAATGGAGGGAGTAGTGAACGATGACTGCCTGGAGGTTTGCGGGTAGGGTTATGCTGCCGCTTGTTCTCGAGATCTTTGTGATCGTCCCTCTCATCATTTATAGTTCCTCGATGCTGTTGCAGCGTTTCGTCCTTATTCGAGCTTTGCTTGTCATGATGTTGCTTCGCTCCATCGTTGGTAGAAGTTGGTTTGTTGTCCCAACTACCAAAATCAAACAAACTATACGCTTGAATGGTGCTTGGGAATAGTAGAGAAATAACGACCACGAGAAGGAGGAACAGCGAGGGTGATGCAATGAAAGTCATGATGATCGTTGTCCTCGACGTTTATCTTCCAAAGTGACAAAAATTGAAATTTGAAAAACATGGTCTCTCTCGAGTCGCCTTGCTTTCTCCACCAATTGAAATTTGTACCTAATAGCATATGTATTATTACACCACCACCAAACATTATCTTCATTCTACCAGCAACGCGGGTATCCAAATGGTGAGCGCATATCTATCAAACATGCCATTTTCCACTTGAGCATGAGGTGCATTCTCCAAAACCTCGTGTGGAACCTCATCGCTGTAAAATAAGACGAGTCTTCCACCCACGGGGCTCAAGTCAACAAAGGATTCTCCTCCCACGTCTCCCTCTTCCATTCCAACGTTGTTGTTGTTGTTGTTGCTGCTGCCATCACCAGATTCGTTGCTGTTATTGTTGCTATTATTTGGTTGATGTAGATATATGCGCAATTCTCCACCATCTCCACTAGTCCAATCAGGATTCAAGTATAGGATGGCCGTTAATTTTCGCAAATCGTGCGAACCCGCATGTATTCCATGGACATTGTCAACGTGTCGTGGATACTTTGATCCACCCGCTTGAGTGACGGCCAATTTGGCATTGAAGGCAGTATTGTCCAATTTCCAACGTGCAGTAGCACAACCACCATCACTACTACTAATACTCGTCTTCATTGCATGATTCAATGCGGTTGGAAGCGTTTGCAATAATATCGTCATGTACAGCAACATGTCGGGAGCAGTCTCGTAATCGGCCCCATCCGGCTCGCATGCATACACGCCCGGCTTATCGAATCGTAGAGTTTCTCCAGTATGGGGATTGATAACCGATTCCGAGTAGGATGGTTCATATCTTCCTTCGTGACGGAGTGCAATGGCTTGATTTCGAAGGGTGGCAATAACGGCGCGAGGAACAATGTCGTGAAAGGGTGATTGGTTAGTCCAATATCCCTGCTGGGAGAGGCCGATTGACATGGATTTTGCTAGTCGGAGAATGTTGGATTGCAACTCTTCCGTGGAGATGACAATATTTTTAGGTGAGGAGGAGGATGCTCGATGAGTTGTGGTGGTTGGCAACAGCAATACTGGTAGTGGCGGGCGTTGTTGTCGCTGTTGTTGGTGGTGGTGCTGGTTGCAGTTGGGCAATGCACTTCTGCTTCTCTGCTGTTGCTGTTGTTGTTGTTGATGACGACGAGCAGGTGCTCCGAGGGAGAAGTAATAATTTCTGGATGATAACACTCGCACTCGACATCGACGATGAAGCGGAATTTGGGTCATCATCGCTGTCGTTGTCGTGGCCGAGAGGCGTCGCTGTAACTGCAAGCATGATGTTGCTGCGGCAACGCGCACTGTCGTTGGCGATGACGGCGACGAATGAAATAAAATGAAGGGCCGCAGCAACGCTGTTGCTTCGACTCGCATCCCTATGATGGTGGTGTTAGAGTGGGGCAACCGGAGGTGACGGTGCACCTGCCTTGCATGAGGTAGTACGGCCATGGTCTCTTGCCTGCCAATAGAAGTACTATCCGTATCTACGTACTTCTTATCTTTTTCAGCTTTTACAAGCAGGCGAAAATGGCGGGAGCTCGTTCCATTGCCGCAACAGGCCGCAACTAACCGCCATCACCAACACAACATCATCTCACACACTCTCTCTCTCTCTCAGGTAGATACTAATACACCTTTTATCTCTAGTCATTCAATAGGTCGATTGCATTATTTGCATCATCATCATGTGGTTCTGTCCGTTGGACGGCACCCTCCTTCAAATAGTCGCATCGACCTCCGACCCTTCGTCAAGCAGCAGTCGCAACGCCTTCGCATGTTCCACCTGTCCCTACTCCCATGCCATCTCGCCCACACAACCACACATTCAAAAATCATATCCCACCAATCGGAAAAAAGTCGATGATATATTGGGTGGAGCGAATGCTTGGGAAAATGTCGATAAGACATCGGCAGTCTGTCCGTCATGTAGTTATCACGAGGCTTACTTTTTACAAATGCAAATTAGGAGTGCGGATGAACCCATGAGTGTGTTTTACAAGTGTGTCAAGTGCTCGAATCAGTGGAATGATAAATGAGAAATGCTGTTGAAACGAGAGCAGGGCAAGTTGGTTGGAATCTTGTGCCTGTTGGGAAGAAAGTGATTGGTGGCCGTGTGTCCTCAATTCAGTCTTCCATCATGCCTCGGCATGATGTATATGGGCTTTATGAATGTATCGATCATGAAACGAATCTCCTTGGCGGAACGTCACAATCAAACAAATTCCATGATGAAACATCCCATTTATTTGGTTACATTAAGACAGAACCACCTCATATATTATAGTGGAGAGGCTGCGAATTAAATAGAAATCCGATACGCTTTTCACACACCACCTTACTCTAAGGATAAATAGGACATATGAGGTATCACTCTCATCCATTATTTGTTTCTACCATGTGCACGCCAACCTTGACAAATTTCAATCTCCTGCATGATCCTCATGCTGTGCTACTAATGGTGATTGGCATAGTCCACTGGTAGTCACGATTGCCAAAATAAGCGCCGCGAAAAGGACGGGCACCGATCGACACAATAGTAGTAACGAGAGGACAATCACGACTGGTTGCGGTGCAATGCCGAGGATTTTCTTTCCAAGAACCTGTCGAAATTTACCATTCCACACATTGGCAAGAGCACGGTCGCATTTCGTAACAGTATCGTCATCTCTTTTGAAAGAAGTTAGTGCCCACCATGGACGATCACCAGTTACCGAAAGTGAGCGTCCCACCTTCATTGCATCACCACCACTATCCGATAATGGAACCTCTTCCCCCGCGGCCGAGGATGTGACTTGTAGCAAAAAGTCAGCGCTAGTGGGAGCATCGAGATTTTCTTCCCGCGCTGCAGCACTTAACGGAGAACGAGACAGATGGGCTTCGTGCTTCATGTGGTAATGCAAGTCTTTCGGCATCCATTTCAGAGACTGGTTTTGTGTTGTTGTTTCTCCATTAGTACTACTTTTGCCACCACCGTCTCCGTTGCCACCAAAGGACTCACCCGACTTAACCTTTATCCGAGCATGCGTTCCGTCGTACCCACGACGCTTACTGCTTCTTTTCTCAAATTCCTGCAACATCAAAAGACGAGAAGACTCATCCGTCATCCTGCCCGCGCTGTCATTTTCTTCGTCATCGCCAGAAACTGTTGACGATATTGGCATAGCAACATCAAACTCCACACTTCCAACCAACAGGTCCATCCCCTCTTGACGATCGGCATCAATAAAGTTGTTGAGATAATAGCGTTGTAAGGAATTCAATCCATCATCGAATGCGCCACGCCTTGTTCGCTTCCCAGTCCGTGTGAAGTCGCCCTTGAGTGCGGGCGTTCCTGCATACAATCGCGATATGGCATCGGCGTTGTCTGCCCAGAGGTATCGATGAGCCGCCTCTCCCTCTGTCCATGGAAGTGTTAAAGGTCGTTGTTTGTACCCCACAACGCATTCAAGCGGGAGCGTTCGACGAAGACTGCGACGATTACTACTCGCCGTCAACCCAATGCGTTGGTGAAGCTGCCGATAGAGCATGTACCGTCCAAACATACTCTGTACGACATTTGTCCGGTCAAGACAGTCCATGCAATTCGTACGAACGACGCCATCTTGCAAACTCCTAATCTCCCAAGTAGGGGTAATTGTAGTAGTATTTGCAGTTGGCGATGCAGATGAAAGAGCCGCGCAAAAGTATCCCTGATCGTTCAGAGTCGGTATGACCTGTTCTAACAGTTGGGACAGACGGTCATATCGACCACCTTTGCATTCGGCGTGAAAGTCGTACCAAATGTGCTTGATTGAGTCGGGTGTGAGCCCAACACGCAGTGGAAGGGTGAAATGCTCAGGGTAATTCATTTTGAGCTCATCGTCTTCTGCCACGTCATCGCTTCCACAACCATCATCATCCTCTTCATCATCATTTTCACCATCATTTACAGAAGATTGAGGCGATCCACCATCATCGTCATTTTTGTAGACATCCAAAACGGCTGAGAGGACTGAATCAAAAGCTCTCCCCAACCGTCCTTGATCACCATGCTTGTCAATCAGATTCACCATGGTGATTTTGGTCCTTGTTCCAAACGCATCACCTCCTCTGAAACCTGCTGAAGATGAAGGCGACGACGCCAAATATGATGACGATGACAGCGAATACCGTTGTAAATCTCCAAGCAAATGATCACGCAATCCTCTTGCCTGCATCAGCGGATCAACACATATATACACTCGTGGACGGTACGTCCCAACGGTCATGACCGGACTCGACCAATGCAATGGTATTGATCCACGAGTTTGTACATGAGAGTAGATTTCGCGTAAGGTGGTGGTGATTGCGGGCGGAGCGTTCTGTTCCTTTGTCGTCGGTGACGTAGTAGCCATTCTGATGCTTTCCTTGTTGTCATCACCATTGCTGCTATCATTGACTCTGGCAATGTCCTCGTTAACGATAGAAAGATCACAGTTGGTTCTACTTCTAATAAAACAAATTTGCTCCGTCTCAGCATAATTGGCCACATTCCCGGTTTCATCGGTACCCCGTCGGGTGAATCTTGTGCCGGCACGGTATTTAGATCGTCGACTTATCAGCAGTTGGTCGTATATGTCTTGCTGCTGCTGTTTTGCTTCGGCAGTGTTGTTGTTATTGCTAGAGAAGGATATCGAGGATGGCAATGCTGCTACGGACGAAGCAATTGGAATGGGAATATTTTGTCTTACGCCCACGAAGGCGGAGGTGACCGGTATCAGGTGATCCAACAAGTGACAATATGGGGATGAAGTTGTTGCTGTACTCGATGATGATGATTTCTCTTTGGAATCATCATCAGTGAAAATTGAATGACGAGGCGATGACGGCGGTATTAATGACAAGGCTGGCAACTCGTTCCAAAAGAATCGAGGATCAATGCCTGTCTGTGGTGCCATCTCAGAACCAGCACATCGGTTTGATTGCTGCTGAACGCCCCAACCAGAATCATCATTATTCTCATCGTTTACTTCATCCTTGTCCTCCTCCCTTTTCTTCTTTCCTGTTGCAGTAGCCGTAGCAGAATCTGTCGCATCGCCCGTTGTAGTAAAATATTGTATCCACCATCGAGAAGTGATAGCTGAAGAATGTTTTCTACCATTATTTATACCCATAAACGAGCGTTGCAACGTATGAGTCACATCGGGAACGGTGATGACATCATCATCATCATCAAGAGTATCATCATCGTTGTCATCACTGCAACTTCCACCAAGCTCACAATTATTTATCGAGTGACGGACATTCCTCAGTCTACGTTTATGTCTGCGCCGGATATAGTGGTGGCGGTAGTAATGACAAGGTACCGTGAAATACAAATCATGTTCGGCGAAGGATTTGCGTAGGAGCCGTAGCTGACGTGCCTCCTCCTCTTCCTTCATCATTGTTGTTTTGGATGGTGTGGTAGTTGAAATTCCTTCATCGCCTCCATTGCCGTTGTCCATCACAGTTCGTCTGTCGGTGCTACCCTTGCGAAGGGAGATTATTTCCAAACATGTAATTTTCCGTAACTCCAGCAATGGTGTTTCATCCGAGGAGTACGACAGTAGAATGCTAGATGGCGATTTATATACTCGTTCACTCTCGGTTATGAGCACAATGTGTGGTCCAGAATGGGGTAGATGATAAACTCCGTAAATTCCCTCTATGGGCATAAACTTGGACGTTATGGAAGACGGTACTGATGATGATGATGATGATGATTGCTGACGTGACTTCTCATAATTTGAAATGTATTGAACATGCAACTCTCTTCGTCGTTGCTTCCTTCCTCTCGTCTTATTTGTTGGTGGTGATTCGGATACTTCAATGTAAATTGCCTCACCCACTCTAGTGTCGTTGCTGCTAGGATATAATTTGAAAATTAGCGACAATAACGACGACGACGACGACATTGTTTTTGCTGAAGTTTGTACCCACAGCTTGCCCAACATTGGGTTGTTGTCGTTGTTGTTGTTGTTGATGTCGTCGTCAATCTCCTCCTCACTGGCATCAGAGTTGTTAATATTAGCACTTGACAATACGGATGTGGATGCCCCTACTCCCGTGGTACGTGTCCCTCTCTTCTTCTTCTTCTTCTTCTTTTTTGTCTTCTTGTTTAAAATGGATTTCATCGGTTTCTCTATCATCGATTTTGAATCTGTTGTTGAAGCGGCTTCTATTGTTGTTGCTGCAGTTAATATTGGAGTGTAATCATGAACGCCAGAATAATATTTCATTACCGATGTTTGAGTAGCCACAGTAGTCATTATGAATACTTTCTTCGCCGTTGAGCAGCAGTAGAAGTAACAGCACAACATGATGTACCACCTGCCAACGCAAGATAGCAAGGCCTGACGCTGGCGGTGAGGATGGTGGTGACGGCACAGCATGATGCTTCGAAGCTGTGGCGATCGAAGCCACCGTCGCCGCCGTCGATGACGTCTGTAGCATGCTGTTACTGCTTCTGGAGTTAATAGCGATTTCAATTTCATGGTGGGTGATTAGGGAGTTACGTAAGGTAGAGACTAATACGTACTCGAAGATCTCATTGTCTTGTCTCTTCTTCTTCCGCTTCTTCCCGGGAGTAGTAGATATCTAGTAGTAGTAGGAGCTGAGACTAGAGCAATGTGGGAAATTTATTCTACCCTCGTTCTACCCTGTTGAAGTACGGACAGACATGCAACTCTCNCGATCACCATTGCTGGTATCATTGACTCTTGCCCCGTCCTCGTTAACGATAGGAAGATTATCGTCAGTTCTACTAACAATGAAACAAATTTGCTCCGTCTCTGCATAATTGGCCACATTCCCAGTTTCATCAGTACCCCTTCGGGTGAATCGCGTGCCGGCACGGAATTTGGACCGTCGACTTATCAGCAGCTGGTCGTACACGTCTTGAATCTGCTGCTGCTGCTGCAGTTGTTGTGCCTCGACAGTGTCGTTGTTATTGGTAGAGAAGGATTTCGAGGATGGCGACGCTGCTACGGACGAAGCAATTGGAATGGGAATATTTTTTCTTACGCCCACGAATGCGGAGGCGACCGGTATCAGGTGATCCAACAAGTGGCAGTATGGAGATAAAATTGATGTTGTTGTTGTTGTTGTTGTTGAACTCGATGATGATCCTTTGCTTCTGGAATCAACGGAATCATTATCAGTTGAATATAAATGACGAGACGATGACGGCGGCAATAGCGACAAGGCTGGCAACTCGTTCCAAAAGAATCGAGGATCATGCCTGTCTGTGGTGCTATTCGAGGACCAGCTCGCCAGTTTGGATGCTGCTGAATGTCCCAAATAGAAGCATCACTATTCTCATCTTGCACTCTATGCTCCTCCTCGTTCTTCTTTTTTATTGCAGTAGCAGTAGCAGCATGCGTGGCATTGTCTGTGGCAGTAACATATTGTGTCCACCATCGAGTAGTGGTAGCAGAAGAATGATGTCTACCATTTATACCTATAAACGAGCGCTGCAACGTATGAGTCACATCTGGAACAATGATGACATCACCATCAAGAGTATCGCCATCGTTGACATCATTACAACTGTCACCAGGCTCACAATTATTTGTTGAGTGACGAGATTTTGTCACTTTACGTCTACGTCTGCGTTGCATGTTATGGTGGTGGCTGTAGTAATGGCTGGGTACAGTGAAATACAAGTCATGCTCGGCGAACGATTTGCGTAGGAGTCGTAGCTGTCGTGCCTCCTCTTCCTTCATCATTGATGTTTTGGATGGTGCATTAGTTGAATTTATTTCATCACCATCATTGTTGTCATGCATGACTTCTTCTTTGTTGGTACTACCATC
>JALLBB010000893.1:0-11151 GCA_036939735.1 Discostella stelligera
TCTCTCTCTCTCTCTCTCTCTCTCTCTCTCTCTCTCTCTCTCTCTCTCTCTCTCCGATTTTAGTTGATTGTTGCGCGGCTTTTCTTGCCCTCTCTCTCTCCCTGCGGCAGCGGCGTCTCTCTCTCCCTCTCTCTCTCTGCGACAGCGATGACGTCTCTCTTTTGAATAAGCGTTCTTCAACGCGATGTGGCTATTGCACAACAGAGTTGTGTGGTTGTCGGTTTGAGTGTGGTTTGAGTAGTGTTTGGGTAGTGTTTGGGTAGTGTTTGGGTAGTGTTTGGTTAGGCCTACTAGTACGGTTTGAGTAGTGTTTAGTTAGGTTTTAACGAATCTAATTAGTCAAAAGACTTTCTTGTAATTGTCTAATTTTCTCATTATTTCTCTTTCCCCAAATATATATTAATTCCACCATCAAATTTTCTTGTTCGTTCGCTCAAGTTTTGTATGATTCCTAAGTATCACTAAGCTTCGCCACAACAGCAACAATAAAAATCGCCAAAAATCCGCAACTTCCAGGAACACAATTCAGTTTCGCCAAAATTGAAAGCGAATTTTCCCGCCAAACTAGAAAGATCTTCAATTACCTCACGACCACGTCACTGTCGCTCATTTCTCACTTAAGCGAGTCTGGGTAGTACGGACCACATAGGATTCCATAATAATATGTCGGTACACTGGCCGTTCGCCAAAAAATCTCTCTTTACCTGATCAGCGATAAAAATGAGTGACACCCTCTCACACCGCAGACCGCAGGGTCGGCAAAGGGTAGAGAGGTAGGTAGAGATACCTATCAATCACTCACCAACATTATCATCATCATCACTTGAATCAAAACAACAGTAACCATGGCTCCGTCATCCAATCATGTTTTGGTAGCATTCATTTTCTTATCATCAGTAGCTGCCCCTACCTGCGATGCATTTTCACTCACCCCTGGCAGTGGAAGCAGCTCTCGGTCCCGACTGCAACAGCCAACTCCAACCCAGCCTCCTGTCGGCTTGTCCTCATCGATATCGAATCATGATGAGAATGCAGGAATGGACATGTGGAGAAAGATGACGGGGTCTGCTGCTACTTTTTTGACAGGGATGGGAATTATGGCGCAAGTGGCATTTGCTGATCCAGGTGGCGTAGCTTCAATTGATACGGGTGAGTTTTTGTGTGGTGTGATGCGATGGAAGATGGGCCGCCGCCGGCTGACGCGATATTTTGGTCCGATGTGCATGTTCCATCTTATATCTTCAACCTAAGTTTTCTGAGCCATCGCTGACAAACATTGCATTGGTTATATTCGTCTGCACGACCATCTCAGCCCCCGTCGCAAAGATTCAATCTCCACCATCTTCGATTGTACTATCGCTTGGTGCTCCCAGCTTCGGAGGCGGGGCATCGTTTGAGACACTTGACTTCTCATTGCCAAGTTACGATCAGGCAACATCGGGTGGAGACATTACCAAATCATCATCTTCTACGTCGTCGAAGACCGACAACGATGATGCTGCTGCAAAGGCTGCCGCAAAGGAAGAGGCAAAACGTGTCGCGGAAGAGGAGCGGGCAGCGGCTAAGAAGGCAGAGGCCGAAGCGAAGGTCGCGCAGAAAAAGGCCGAAGAGGCTGCAGCTGCTGAAGCGGCCGAGAAGGCTGCAGCAAAAGAGGCTGCGAAGGAGGAGCGAAAGGTGTGTCGTCATCTAGTTTCATTACAAAGCAACCGATTTTGAGTACGGACCACGGGCTCATGATATCTGTGTGCGTGATGCTTGCAATTTTTCAATTCGTTTCATACACAAAGGCTGCTGAGAAGGAGAAACAAAGATTAGCAGTAGAGAGGCAAAAGGCTGCGAAAGAGGAACTTGCAGTTTCCCCAGTTATCGATGTCAAAGTGCCTGACATTCAAATTCCGGACATCAAGGTACCGGAGTTTAAGGCACCGGATATGAAATCATTTTCAATTCCCAAGATAGACATTCCTGACATGCCCAAGAGGGACATTCCCGCTCCGCCCAAGTTTGATGTGCCATCAGCGGCAAAAGGAGAAGTTGCGGCATCCTCGCTTCCTGATATCAAAGTGCCTGATATCAAGGTACCTGATTTCAAAGTCGACATTCCTAAAATGCCCGACATGAAATCATTTTCTCTTCCCAAAATGGACATCCCCGATATGCCAATGGTGGACATGCCCGCGGCACCCAAATTTGATGCACCTTCCTTTGATGCTCCTAAATTCACCATGCCATCGGCCCCCTCAACAACCGCAACAACAACTTCTTCCTCGTTAGATGATACCTTCTTGGAGTCGCAGGAAGTCCGTGATGCTCGCGCTGCTGATAAGAATGCTGCGTTTAAGGATGCTCAGGCGGAAGCAAAGGTATGGCTTTTCCACTGTCTCGCCGCGTCCCATCAGCTTGATCGTGTGGTGCAATGCAGGCAAACACGTTCTCCTCAATCTTGATGTTTCTCTGAAATTTTGTCAGGCTGCGGAAAAGGCTGCACGAGCTGCCCAAGATAGGGCCAATGAAGCGAAGAAGGCGTTTAAGCGAGCAAAGGGTGAAGCGTGTGCAACAAGACCCGGTGGAAAGCTGTAAGTTTGTATTCTTATTTATGCATTACTTGCTTTAGTCGATTGGTCATTTGACCCAGACAATTATATCTTCTGGCTTTACTGTGTAGTATTTGCTTGCGTGGGTTTGGTATCGGGTATTAAGAGACGGCACATTTGAGATTGATGAGAAGTCGACTTGCGTGGAGTAAAATTCATTAAGTTTAATGACTGTGATTGAAAATCTTTTGGGACCTGCTGCCCACTTTTGGCGGCAGAAGTAAAATTTGAATGTTGCAGCAGGGATTGTGGATATGGAAAAACATCCGATGCAGACCTAAAGGGGGAAAGATGAGCACATTATCACCACATTATTTGGATTGGACACCATGACACTAGGATTATGGGCGGGATGTACTCTATAACATTGTTTCTAGTCAACAATTCTATGCATTACACATTTCATGTACAACAATTTCACTTTTCTTTTCACTCAGAACCCCATTTTCGCACCGTTTCTTTAATCGACAGTCACAGCCTTTGCTAGGTTGCGCGGAGTATCAGGGTTGATTCCTCTCAACATGGCAAGTTCATACGCAATCAGCTGAATGGGAAGGATAGCTCCAAGTGCCGTCATGGGTCCGTTGGAGGGGATGACAATGGGATTCGTGTCAAGTCCCTCAGCCAATTCTTCCTTGTCGGTGATGATAATGATATCCGCTCCACGCGCCTTGACTTCTTCTGCGGCAGTTCGCATGTGATGCGCATGCATGTCATCAAGGATGAGCATAATGATGGGCGTTGCTCCTTGTTTTCCATTCTCGTCACTTTCGATTAGGGCGAATGGACCATGTTTGAGTGCTCCACCACTGTATCCTTCCGCGTGCAAGTAGCACATTTCTTTGAGCTTCAATGAAGCTTCATGGGCAACTGGTTCGCCGTAACCCTTTCCGAGAATGAAGCAATGGTCCTTTCCATTCAACCTCTCTGCAACTGCACGACATTGGTCACGATTCTTCAATGCCATCCCGCAACAGATCGGAAGTCGCATCAAACTTTCTTTCAGCAATTGAGCCTCAACGCTATGTTCTGTAATTCCATTTACCTTATCTTTTAGCTCGCGGAACCACAGAGCAATCAATGCAAGGACTGTCACCTGGGTGGTGAAAGCTTTGGTTGAGGCTACGGCGTTCTCTCGTCCCGCATTACAGTACACACCAAGCTTGGTGGTGCGAGCAATAAGACTACCAACGGCATTGACCACGCTCATGACGGTGAGGTCGTTCTCTTTGGCAGCATTCACGACGTTGGCAACATCCTTTGTCTCGCCACTATACCGATATCAAAAAAATGTAGCACGAGTGATGAGTCTGGTGTTTGCAAATCATGCGCGTTGAAAGCAAGACGATATTTGCTTCTTGTTCCTTACCTCTGTGAAACAACCAAGAAAGCACTTTCTTTCGCCTTCTGTGCATCCCTTGGAAAGTCATTCATATCGGTCTCGGCAGCATCAATACTATGTACCATATCGAACGATCCAAGATGTTTCATCAACTTCTCTGCGTATTTGGCAGCATTGAGACTAGTACCACAAGCGGACAAGGTAAGATATTTGACGCGGGATAATTCTTCCTTCATCTTCTCGAGCCCGCCGAGTTGGACATGGTCGGCGGTAAGTCGTCCGCCGAAACCCAATGCCCGTGCGATCGCCTCTGGTTGCTCTACGCATTCTTTGAGCGTCCAGTGAGGATAAGGAGCGGGCGAAAGCTTTACCTCTTGATCAGGCGCCTCTTGCATCCTGCTCAAGTCCAAGGTGCTGCCATCACCACGGAGGATGCCAATCTCCCCATCGTTCATGCTAATGAAATTCTTTGTATACCTGTTGAAGGCCGATGTTTCGGAAGCAATGAAGGTACGATCGGAAGCGATTCCAATAACGAGTGGAGAGCCATTCCGGGCAACAATGAGTTGGTCTGGGCAATCGGTGCACATGATGCAAAGTCCCCACGATCCATCGCAACGGGAAAGCGCCTGCTCCACGGCGTCCTTGAGAGAAGTGCATCCATTCTTCTCATAATATTCACCAATCAATTTGGCGATCACCTCAGTATCCGTTTCACTGCTGAAGACGTGTCCTCGGGATTGGAGTTCTTTTCGGAGTTCATTAGTGTTGTTGATAGTGCCATTGTGAACAAGGGCAATCTTCCCAGAGCTATCGGTGTGTGGATGGGCATTGGCGTCGGTCTTGCCTCCATGAGTGGCCCAGCGAGTATGTGCAATGCCGATATTGTGGCCGTTGGAAACGAAGGATTTTTTCTCGACGAGATTTAGGCCGTCGGCCTTCTCGCCCTCGGATGCATACTTGGTAATTACCTGTGCAGAGAGAAGTCGAATGATAAGAAATCATTTTGTTTAAAGAATGATATATGATATACTAGTCAGAAACGAATTGCACTTACCAACGAGGGATTATGATCGTCCATTGTAGCAATTCCAGCGCTATCATATCCACGGTTCTTTAGAATAGTAAGACCCTCAATCAAGAAATCTCTTGCATCGCCCTTCGTTGCACCGACAACTCCAACAATGCCACAGCATTTGGAACTCTCCTTGTTCTCGTTCGCGACACCCGTTGCGGCGAGGGTAGCTGCGGCAGCGGCGAGTAGGCCATACTTGGAGGAGAAGCTGGAAGTCTCAGAATGGTTGGTAGACTGCTGAGAGGAGGCGACGATGGCAGACAAGGCACGAACTTGGAATGTTTGGCGGTGAGCGGCGCGAGAAGCGGTGGCGAGACGTACAAGTAGAGATGAAGTGGCCATTGTTTACAATTTCTGGAAGTTGTTTTTGTAGATGGAGGGAGGGGTGGAGTTGGCGCACTAGATATCAAAAGTGTTCGATGGGTGGAAGAATTTTATGAGCTTTTCATTGCCTCTGGCTGGCAGCACTTCCATGCCGATTGCCGCTGGACGAACACGAACACGTTTCACTGATGGGGGGGCGGATCTGGGCGGACGGCCGGTCTGTCTGTGTTTGTAGTCACTCATTCCTGTTCCTGTTCGTGCTACTCAAAATAAAAAATTAATATTTTTTCTAAAACTGTCAAATGTCGACGGCTTACTTTTGACACGATGTCTTGAAGTAAGTAGAAGATATGAATTCAATTACAGCTTTAGGACTCAAACCGTAACGGCTTGCCCGAGCATCACCCCTAAAAGTTACATAAGCCCCGGAAGGATAGGAGTTGAACTTTGACCAAGGGGGCTGTTCCGAGGTGCTCACGAAGCGCGAACGAAACTCACCAGGCTGTGATAGGCTGTCATGCTGAGACACATTTTTTCATTCACTTGCTCCTCGCTCATAGCTGCTCCTCCTTCTCCCATCGATCATCATCTTCTCTCTCACGGTAATAGTACTACGATACGAGATCCCTTCTACTTCTTCTGCTGCTGCCCTCTTGCTCTTGCTCGGATTCCACCTCGATCGTCTAGTTCTTTGTCTTACAGAGTTTCTCACATCATTTCACTTCTTCTTCACGCAAACTCCGCCACCACAAATTATTATTCATTGCTCAACGTCATCACCTGAAAGAACTCTCTCTCAGTACAATGGGTCTCCGTCCGTCGGTAAAAGACGAAGGTGAACGTGCCGATCTTCGAAACGAGAATAATTCTGCAAACCATTTCAATCATGGCTCCTCCGCGTCGTCAACGACATCAGCGGCATCGCCAACTCAACGAGAGGCATGGACGGCCCGCGGTCAATTACTACTGAATTTCCACCATATCATTTCCCGTGCCATCAACAGCCCTGAAATGATACGCAAGTGTTCCCAAATCGCGGAGGATATGAAGCGCGGCGAGGGCAGTGTTGTCAATCAACCAATACTTCCAACAAACAACAGTACTGCTGCGTTACCGCCAGTTGGAAAGAGTGCTGCCGTCGTAGCATCTGCTGGTCAGCACACAATGGCAGAGGAATACGGCGCCGAGGCAGCACTCATCGTTGAAAATAAAGCCAACCGAGATGCTCTCGTCATGACTAAATCCTTGACAGCGGGGCTTCTCTCCTTCGTTGCCTTGCGAGGCGGCCGAGGACTAAGTTCCTTCGTGCGGAAATCGATCGCAAATAGTCGGGTCGGTGGAGCATACCAATTCGAGAAGATTGCAGCTTCGAAGTACAGTAGTGCCAACTCATCGGATCAGCCACGAAGTAGTAAGCTACGGCAATTCTTCAGTCTGACATTCGATGTGACCATTTCCTCCTCCATCGCACTTCTTTCGGGCTCATTCCTATTCATGCCACGGCCCTCTGCATACATTGAGGATATGTCGAAGTTACCGCTGGTCGAGGGGAAGAGCGTATATGCCGAAATGGTATGCCCTCCGTTGCTCAAGGAGTATCGGCGCGTTCTGATGCAGTATGGTGGACGATGGCCAGTGAACAGTGGCGCGGGAGGTTCGGACAGCCCGCTTACTCAGGAGGATGTTTCATTGAACGTCATTCGGACCTTTGTTCAAAATTGTTACAAGAGGTCTTTATATGAGGTAAGTGGACGACTTGATCAGTTCCACGTTGTTCTCATTCTGTCCTCGAACTGATGGAAGCCATCTCTGCCTCATTTACTATGACAAACCCAAAGCATGCTTTGTTGGAGGAAAGAAATACCTTGAGCTACGAGAATGAGACGGATTCCACAGTTGCAAGGTTAATGAAAAGGATTGAGAGACGCATCAGAGGAAGCGACACGATAAATGACACCACTCTGGGAACTGTCTCAGTACCAAGTCCGGGTGTTCCCGCAGAAATTGCAGTTGATCTCGATTCAGAAATACTATCGCTACCTCCTGATGGTGGGGAAAGAAAATGAAGCACTGCACCGTGCATTCCGCCTGCTGAGAGCCGTGCTCAACCTTGCAAGAAAAATCTTGATAGACAAATCACAATTATTGACAAAAGCTAAATCTGATTGTATTATAGCGCCTAATTCAGTTTTAACTCCGCTAAACATGCTCTATCTGCTAAAATCTACTTTCTGCCATTCATGGCAATGCCTCAACATCTATTACTTCTACAACATCATCGTCGTCACTGTCTACAATCTCAAGGGCTGTTTCTACAGTCCGCCCTGCCTCAGCCCAACTAGCGGCGTTGTTCCAAGGACACGTATTTTGCCTTTGGCGTCTCTGAACATCTCTGGGATTGAGAGCGGCAGGCGCACTATTAGCCGACGTCGCACCCCTACCAAAAGTATCGACTTGATACTGTCGACTCAGACGAACCTGACGTTGATTGCCCCTCTCGCACTCATGACGCAAACGATCAAAGTAGACAGAGAGCGGTGTTGACCCCGATGTCGTCGAGGTCACCTCTTCTGATGAAGAAGGACGATTTGAACTCACTTGATATTGACGACCAAGGCGATCCTGTCGTTGGCTATGAGTTCCACCCTGCCCCTGTTCCAGCTCGCGATGCAAACTTCGAACGTAGGCTGAGGGCGATAATGCCGACATCGTGGACAGTATCTCCTCTTCTTCTTCGCCCGTGAGAAATGGGTTGTTATCCCAAGCATCGATGGTGGCAGCTGGCGCGCTAGGGTGATGGTAAGCGGCCGTTCTCGTGGACAGTGATGCTCCTTCAAACCCACCTCGGTCCAACAACGGCATACCGGTAGAAGCACTTCCTGGCCACGGGGAGAAGGCGTCGAGTGATGCGAAGGGATTGGAGTGAGTAGGAGGAGTTCCCGTGGTAGAGTTGGCATCGAATGTTGATGCTCCCCTTCTAGTCGGGAGCCACGCTGGAGAGGTGGGGTAAGCGATTGTACCCCTCGCCCCTAGATCGAGGTTATTGCCTAATATACTTGTTGTGGTGGTTGTTGTTGTTGTTGTTGAGGTGGTGGTGGTGGTAGTGGTGGTACCAAGAGAGGTCGCGGGACGCATCCCACCTCGATGGTACTGACTGCTTCCCCTTGTCAAGTATGATGAAGGAACGCTCGAGTCGTCGCGATCTCTCCTATCATTTGTGGACTCATTCCAATGGGTGAGATCTAGCACGTCGTTGCCGGTATTAGCGGTAGTAGCATGGCGCTGATACGACTGCCTATTATGGGCTGTAGATACGGCCGTCATATATCTCCTCGTGGGTCGTAGACCGGAGCCGGCGGGAAGGGTTGAACGATCTACCCCACTTAGGTCGCCAACTCGGGAGGCTCCCAAACCCGAGAAGAGGAGCTGGGCGATATGTGTCGGCCATGTTCCATTGGACTCTAAGCTTTCTGTCAATTCCAAAACGAAGCGTGTATTATACTGTGAAATTCATGATGGCCTTGAAAGAGTACTACGTTTCAAGCATCATTCTCTTACCGAAGATATCTTCAAGTGAACCGAATCTGAGAGCATCGCTCCTCTGATCTCGATTCCTAACGCGCTTGCTACTCCTTTCCTCCTCCCTGACTTGCTCTCCTCCTTTTCCTTCGCTCTCGCTACCAATGTCCTTGCGCTTCCTTGTTATCGTATTAAGCCTATCGATTTTATGAAATCTCGCCTTGCATAACGGACATGTGTTCTCCTGATCAGCCCATCGTTCAATACAGCTAAAGCAGAAGGGATGTGCGCATGAGTCGATAGAGGAGAGTTCCTCATGACTGGGTTCCTCCAAGCATATGCAGCACGTTGGCGGGGAGGATGCAAGGGAGTCTTTCTTGTCAGCTGGAGAAGTAGGAGTGGCAGTAGATGAAACAATGTTACTGGAGTCGATCTTTCCATTGCTGCTGTTGCCGACGTCGGTACAAAGGGTCATAGCACCATGTCTGTCGATGCCGGATGGCGTCGTCTTTTTGCGCCCTCCCGATGATGTTGTGGTCTTAGTTTTGATTCTGGTGGGTAGAGTCGTGGTCCTAGCCCTTGCTGTTATCGTAGATGCTCCCATGTCTCCTCCTCTCATGTCATGAGTGGCAATGGCAGCCGCTTGACGGACGGGGCGGCTGGTTGGACTGGAAGTTGAAGCTATGGAAGAGAAGTCAGCAGTGGTTTCATGAGAGACGGTTGCAAATATTGTTGGTGTTGGTGCTGCTGTTACTGTTGCTGTTGCTGCTGCGTGGGTTGGGGGGGAATCGTTGTGTCCATCTCCCATCTCCTCTACGGTGGCTGGGGATGAGATTTCCTCGTGAATGGGGAGAGCAAATGAGTTGGAATTGTCATTAATATTACCGAAGCTGCCCCTAGCAGTAGCAGCCTCCTCTTCCTCAGCCACAGCCCCTGCCAGACCAAGATGATGCCCCAGAATGGGAATCCTCGTCGTCGCCTCGTCATTAAAATAGAGTTGAGGATTACTATTCCCGTGTATGATATCCAGAATAAGTTGCAATCGCTCTAGCCTTGAATCTATGGAAACCATTGCATTATTTGTCAAAGCCATTTGTTGTTCCGCATTCGCAACGACAGCGAGCTGCTGCTGTTCTCTCAATAATTGTTGCGGGTGTCGGTGATAACAATACTGATGATAATGATTCGAATGATCGTGGTGACTTAGGCGCTGATCCCCAATCCTACCCATAATTCCTCTCGGCATGTAGGAGGGTGATGATGGTGATGATATTGCGTAGGGCACCAATGATGAGGACGAAGACGCCAATCCTTCTCTCGCCGAAGTCGTTGCTGACATCATCATCCTCGAGGTTAAGTAACCGTTGCCGTTGTCATCAATCGGAGCGTTATTTTCCCGCCAACAATCGAGAAGCATCTGTGCCTGTGCATTCCAATCATCGCTAATGATATTGGTAGTATCAGTGGTGGCGGCCAACACTGCGCTCCGCGTCGCGGCAACGGCGCCAGGGTTGCTCCCTGTCCTTGCAGGGGAATGATTGGAATAAAGGGGGGGCGGCGGTGGCAGCATGAGGAGGTTATGAGGGTTGCTGCCGCTGCGGGCGCCGCCACCGGGGCTGCTTTGTGATCGACTTCGACTGCAGAGATGACGCCGCCGTCCGAGTTGCGGCAGGTCCAACCAGTCGACGACGGGGATGACGACGGCGCTGTCGCTGTCGTTGCGGCTGGTGGTGCTGCTGCCGAGACTTTCGAGCGCGAAGAGGTAGTCGGCTGTGCTCATGATGTGCTGTCGCGCGCTGTAGTACCTTGGAAGAGTTGATGATCAACAAAAAATAATCACAACATCATCCATCGACATCTTCTATCGCATCTACGATATCGCGTCGTAGCTCGTAGCCGTAGCGTTACATGGCATGCACTCTTCGCAATTCACAACATTCATCGTTTCATTATTTCATTTCGTTTTTTCTCTCACCAGAGAAAGGAGAGAGAGGAGAGAGAGAAGGCGATTTCCGCTCCTCCAGTCGGTCCATCGAAATCTTAATCCTTCGCGCACCGTGTTCGCACTCATTCGAACGGAGAAGATGCGTGTCCTCCTCTCTCTCAGAGTTTCAAGTATTTTTGCGGTAAAAAATAATAATTTCTCTTCTCACATCTTGCTGCTTGGCGACTTGAGCGAGAAACTTTCTTGCCCGAGATTGAAGGAACCTTGTGTTTTCCGTTTGGGGGGAAAACTCGTTGTGCCTTTGATCGCAGTACTGCACGTAGATCGTACAGACGAAAAGACACAAGAAAGG
>JALLBB010000894.1:0-11052 GCA_036939735.1 Discostella stelligera
TTCCACCGTTGCTCCGGCGGCGATGCTCCATCTGATGCGGCATCTCAATAAGACTAAGTCTGCACCACTTTAGTTTTAGGTGTAATTTCTGAAGTATTATTATCATCAATGTTACTACTTCATCAATCATGCTTTTTGTAAAAAGTAAAATAGAGTAGTACCATACCTAGAGTGAGGGACCGGTGTCGATAGCGCAGAAAAGGAAGAAAAGAAAACGAATCTCAATTTTTTCGCGCGAAACACATAATTCTCTGACGTTTGCCCCAATCAAAACACAAGAGAGGGAGAAAACAGACAAACACAAACAGACCGAGATAGAGAGATGGTAGCGGTAGATGGTGGATGTCGTCATCATCGTCGCAGTCGCCGACGCTGCAGCTACCATACCCCAACCCCAGTGCCAATGCCATGAGAAAGTAAGGGCATGATTGATTCACTGCATTAAGTGTAGTTTCCTCCCGTGGCCTTAATTCCGCCGTCTTTCCGTTGAAGCGAACATTACTACTTGTCGACGAGTTTGGTATTTCCATGCGCTCAGTATTGCCGGGGTAGTAGAATCAAAATTGCATTGATGCTGTGCGATTCATAAATAATATTATCGATTTGGTTCTGGGCGTTTCGCAGTGGTTTGACTGTGGCTTCACCCGTGAAGAATGTTGCTAGACATCTACAGCGGCAATGATTTACGACAAGACGATGACCTTGGCGCCGGCGGTGTCACCATTTTTAATGATCTGACGTATAGCGACGATGAGGAGGGGCTCGAGTGGCGTGAGACAGAAAATAGCTTTGCGGCTGACTCGCACACCTCGTCCCCCGATACAGCTGCGCTTTTGGATGAAATCCAGAAGGCCATGCTGCCCGCTCAGGAAACGGGTCACTTCAACGATGACGACCATGATGCTGATGACAAGATAGGTCAGCAAGAACAGTTGCATCTCATACATCCCTTGGCGCATTACGACAGTTTCCGTACCAGCGAGGGAGATGAAGGGAGCCAATTGGAATATAGCATTACTTCGTCCGTGATGTCTCCCCCCATCACAAATTATGGCTCGTTAGAGTCTGTGACACCATACTTTGACTACAATAACATCAACAACAACGTGGCCAAGTCTGCTGCGGTGATTTTTCGTTCGCCACCGAACGTGTTTCATTCTACCGGATCTAATGATTCTCCGCCGCCAATTGTCAATTCAGCTTCGTCCTATACCATGCCACCGTATTTGAAACCGAAGCTACCACATCGTGTCGAAAAAGTTGCTGCTGCTCCTGCCCCATCGACCACTGTCCATCGCCGACAGCAAGCCAAATATAACAAAGTCGAGACCAACCACAACATTCAAAAATTTCATCATCTCGTCACGCCCCTCCCATCAATTACCAACGTTTCTCCAGCCACATCGGCAACGGCCACGGACACCACTGAATCACCCAACGACGTTGTTATTACTGCCCCACATCCACCACCACGACCACTCCCCCCCGCCGAACGTTTGAGTCATGATGCAACGAAAAGACAACGCAAACACAGACGCTTGCGTAGGATTAAAAAGGCAGCCGAGGCGCGTGAAGCCATGGTGCAGAAGGTCCGCGGAGTGGAACAACACTCGCCTTCATCGTCCTCCTGCAGGGACTCCGTTTTCGCCTACGCTTTCCTGTGCCAATTTTTGCTCGTGTCCATATCGGCATTTGCCTTCGGGTCTGAAGCGTTGTGGGATATGATCCGTAGCTCTCTATCCATTGACCATGTTAGCGGCGAGGAAAATGATGGAGAGGGAGTGTCGTCGACTACCACCATTGTGGATCGCAATCCGTTTGCAGGGTTGGAAACGGACGATGTCATCGTTATAGATGGTCAAATGGGTGCCGGTGGAAGAAAAGCAGGGGGAGCTGGAAGGGATGAAAATATAAACATTACCGATGGCATCAGTGACATAGACTTCATCAACGTCATCCAGTTGGTGTGCATAGCAAGTGGATATGCCTGCCTTTGCTCGTTGTTGTCGCTGGGGTTTATGATGATGTTATCCAAAAACACATTACATGTCATGCTCATGCTTACCATTGCTGTTTGTTTGGTATGGTCAATCTTGGGACTAATCTTCAGCCCGTATTGGATCACTCCCCTTGTGGGAGCATTGGGGTCCGCTTTGAGTATTCTGTACACCTTAGTGGTATGGGATAGGATCGCCTTTGCCGCGACAAATCTTAGTGTGGCTTTGAAGGGAATGAGGAGCACGTTTTACATTCCTTGCGTCGGATTTTTTATTTTGGCAATAACATTTATCTGGACTGTTTGGTGGATCTTTGCCCTCATTGGGACACTGAATTTCTTGAGTGATGATGAGGAAATTTCAGATGACTTGATCTATGTGGTGGTTGCCTTCTTTGCTTTTTCTTATTATTGGACATTTCAAGTGATCAAGGTGAGCCATTTTAGTTTATACTCATACATTGCAATCGTATTAATATTATTCTTACGTGTAATTTTCCGTGTTTATCTGAAGGGCGTCTCTCAAACTACTATAGCAATCATTATTGGGAAATGGTGGGGAGTGTCTGAAGACGAACCGCTATCCATGTACAGCGCCGACCTCCGAATCACGATCAAGAACAGACTTATGGGATCCATCGGTTCCATCTGCTTAGGGAGTCTGATTGTTGACCCCTGTATATCACTATCACGCATTACTACCTTCTCCCTTCTTGTGAGACCGAAGATCCCTTGCCTTCATAACTGTAACACCAATCGTGCTGAAAATGCGTTTTCCTTACCTGAGTACGAAAGTGTCATATCAAGAACGGTTAATCAGTGGTCGTTCACTTACATTGGACTATATGGATATGGTTTTTGGGATTCAGGGAGCAAGGCATCACAATTATTTCAGGCGAGGGGTTGGACAAATATCGTGTCGGATGATTTAGTCATGACTGTTATGGGAATGTCTAGTATGATTATCGGGGGCAGCACTGCGTTGTTAGGACTGATTGTCGAAGAAGTTGATGGGTACTACTTCACGTCTAGTATTCAAAAGCCCATCGCCATAACATTTTTGTAAGTACGACATTGCTTCGCAGCCATGAGTTTACATTGAATGAGCGTGCCTAACCAATCGCTGAACTCCCGAACTCTTTAAGAATATGCCTGTTTGTTGGGTACATCCTTTCGAACGCCTTCCTGAGCATTGTCGAAGGTTGCATAAGTGCAATCCTTGTCTGCTATGCCGCTTCCCCAGTCGAGTTTCATGCGAATCATCACAAACTTTGCGAGGAAATGAAGAGTGTTTGGAAGCAATTCTGGCTGCAAAAGCCGCAGTAGGAATGCTGCTGTTTTGCTGTCACCATTTGTCATCGAGTGACCTCGATTTAATCCTGCGTAGGTCCGACCTTTTTTGTATATTATCGTTTTAAGATCCGAAGAAGAGAAAAGAGTATCTAAGTAACATGTAATATATGGCTTACTATGACTTAATCATACTCTACATAACATAAAGTCCATCGATTAATACTAAATGAATTCTAATTCTGATTGTAGGCGTACGATCTGCGTGTCAACCCTCGACGACAGTGAACCGACCAAGATATGCATTGACAATTTCATAAGTCAAAAACATAATGGCTGTATTGGGAACTACCTTGAGCAAGTGCATCCCCATTCCGCTATAAAGTCCTTTGCGCCCCTCCTCCTTGGCAACAACCCCAATTGTTTGCCACATTCCAGTATATTTGAATACACCATTTCGGGCCTGCTCTCGTAACCGCGTTCTTGCCACTTCATGAGGATAAGTGATGATAGACGCTGTACCTTTTGCAACCGCAGCAGATAAAAAGTAAAATATCTTGGGAAGCTTATTCGTGGGACTGAGTCCCTGACCTTCCCTAATTTCATTCTGCCGTGCGATGAGCCTTGTTTTGATCTGCTCATAAATCATGAATTGTGTTGCACCTTCCAAGCAACCCCAGTAACTAGCCACAATACCTTTGTAAAATCCAGACACGCCCTCTTCCTTCAAGATAGATCTAATTGCATCACGGTAACCAGTGTAGACCTTTTGTCCCGCGGTGCTATCTGCTAACAGTTGCAATCGAGTCTTCACCACCCAGATCGGATTAGTCAGTGTATTTCCCGCAATGCCAGCTGCTAACCCCGATACCAGTGCATTTGGCACGCTACCCTCTGTCACTCCCATCGTTCCAAGAAGTCTCTTTGATTGTTCGTATGTGTAAAAATACGCTGACCTCGCGGGGATGATTCCCACAAGTGTCGGTCTCATCCCCTTCCAAAACCCAAGCACGCCATCCCGCTCGAAAATCTTTTTAGCAATGGCCAACGGATGTCCTCCTGCCAGTGAAAGCTCCCCAACTGCTGCCGAAGATGACTGCAACTGCGTCTTGATAACCTCGAGAGGGTTCGTGATACAGGACGCAATAGTACCCGCAATGCCGCCAGATAGCAGATTCCACAATTGCATTCGCGATGCGGTCATGGTCATGGAACTTGATGCGACGAGGGTGGATCCACCCCGACACGTGGATTTCCCACCACGCAAAATCTTTGCAGTAGTGCTGCTCGCTCCGCCGGATGCAATGTCGAGTGGACTACGAAATAATGTTTTCTTCGGTGAAGCGAATCTGTTGCTGTTGTTGGAGCATACATCGACGGGGACGAGGAAGCGCGCCCAGGAAGAGGAAGCCACCGAGATGACAAGTAGACTTAAGACAGGTATGGGCTTTGCAATCATGATTGCTGCCTATGCAAATTCTAGCAGCAATGGAAATGGACGTCGAGGAACACTGATACTGGTAGATCTTGGTGAAAAACAATAGCTCGACAGAAGAGAGAGGAGGTGAAAGGTGAAGCTCTCTCTCTCAGGTAAAGATTGGTTGATGTTGTTTGTGGCGGGAACTTTAAGTACTAATTCCAGAGCAGCCTTCTACGGAAACCTGTCGCTCTCCATCCTTTTCCCACCACCCCAGACAGAAACAACAATAAACAATAAATTAACATCAACATCAGAAATGAACAAAATTCCCCCATGAGTTTGATCTATTTATCATTCGTCATCGATATTCTCCTCACGCACAGTTTCATGGGTAGCAATGCATTCATTGGTTCATTTCCCAGGCTAAAACTACGAGCACAGTATACCGTTACTGTAGTCAGTTTTCCGGCAGGACTGCAGAGGATGTCCACGACGCGGATGCTGCTCTCGACTCCTCCTCCTATTTCCTCCATTCATCTCGGACACTGCTGTAATCTTGTGCGGAGGTATCACGCACGTATCACGAATAAATGTTTGTCACGAGGGAATAATGATGCATTTGACACATCAAGTTTTGGAATAGACAATGCACAAATCACGCACCGCGATGAAAATGCAAGACAATACAGAAGAGAGAGACTTCATCATCACCTGAATGAACTGGGTGTAGATGCGGAGTCATTGGAAGATGCAGCATTGCGTTCGGTTACAACGACAGGTGAGCAAGTCATGCTACGTTCTTCATGACTTTCTCAAATATATTACTCACACGCGACACGCTACAAAGATGGATTTGATTCACGATATGGTAAGAGTGCGATTAAGGCGTATCGATCATACATTGATCCCAGGCCTAGCAAACTGGAATACGCAGCGCGCGAGAATGTCGAGGTGGCGGCCAATCGATACGCAAGACAAATCGACTTCCTTTCAAAGCGGCACAGAAGTCGGGAAGCTGAATGGGTACGGCATACCGATACTTCCGATCGACGTCGCACATTTCCTATCGTATTGGTCCTTGATAATGTACGAAGTGCCGCCAACGTTGGTTCCATATTTAGATCGGCAGACGCATGCGGATGCTTAGAAGTGCTGACTTGCGGAATAACTCCCCATCCGAATGGCAATGGAGCTGAGAAACTTGCAAAATCTGCACTCGGAGCCGAGCTGATTGTTTCTTCTCGCCATTTCACGACGACAAAACAAGCTCTTGACTTTCTTCGAAAAGAACGGCCGAAGTTGACGTTGTTTGGGATGGAAACAACAGAACAGAGTGAATGTTACACGACTGTTCAATATCCCGTTCCGTCAATAATGGGAGATGTTGATGAGGATTGTTCGTTGGCTACAGGAGTCGCGTTATTCCTTGGTAACGAGGTCAGTGGTGTCGACACAGATATAATGTCGTTATTGGACCATGTGATAGAAATTCCAATGTTTGGAAAGAAAAATAGTCTCAACGTCGCGGCATGTGCACCGGTTGTCATGTACGAAATTCTGCGGCAATGGGGTGTATCCTAAATATTTGAATAAGTATTAGTCATTGGTAGTTTTACTGCATTGATCGTAGTTTGTACCATAAGCCTCAAAATTCCATGTACCACTTGACCTATGATGTGTCCAAGCTTTCGCCAACTCTCTCAACTGATGAGAAGACATTCTTTCAATGCATCGGATCGGACATCGGACGATGAAATTCAATTCATGCAATTGGATCTTATCGACAAATGGAGAAAAAAACAAGAAAAATTTGAGAATTAGCTCGTACTAACCATGTCCATCCATTCATCAACCTTCTTCGTGATTTCATCCCTCACATCCCCTTTGATCAACAAGTGCGTCGCGTCTAAATCCTCAATGATGAATTTCTTATCACTCTTTTTCTGATCATTCAGGTGCATGATGAACTGCTTCGTGGGCGGATCGCACGTCAGGAGATATCCCGATGATCGCTGGGGTGCATTCTTCCCGCTGGAGGTGGTCGTGGGCGAGTCGATTTGCTTTGATTTGTTGGACTTTGATGATGATGTCATCGTCGCAATACTCTATCGTTAGTTGGTCCTGCCAAATAGTAATTATGATCTAGAGATGACCACAGAGGAGGATGTCTTTGTTATTGCGATGACGATCGGAGAACTATCCTGGTCATGCGCGTCCGTAGGTAGGCGTCCGTCATGCTGGCTTTTTGGTTCTGTCGTTGTCCTTTACGTGTTTCATCTACCTACCACTTACGTAGTACTTCTTAACTCTACTGGTTGAATGTGAGAGATTGGCGGGAAGAAAAAATTGGGCGCGTGCAAGCAAGCGTGCGCTTCTTTTCAGGGCACTTCATCTTCATCTCAAGTGCATCGGCATCGAGATCGAGAGGCATTGATCTATCCTTCTCTTGCATCGCTTGAATTCAATGTTGCAGAAGAAAGTAAAGTGCACCCAGCCTCTCCCATTGCATTGAATTATATCATAGTAGGAGCTTTCAGCAACAATAGCAACACGACGCATTTTATCATATTATCAACCATGGAAGGGCGCGGAGTGACAAACTATGCCTCGGGAACGCCGTCGTTTGCATTCTCAACGGAAACTACTGAATTCGACGACGCGCTCATATCCAGAGGAATCGTATCCTTCGAACAAGCTATGATTGCCAAAGGCGCTACGCCAGAGGAGGCTCATCGGCTAGCCGAGATCAACCGAGAGAGCGTGAGGGATGTTCAATCAGACATAAATCAAGATGACGAACATAACAGACAAGATCTTATTCAACAAGTAGGTGATGGACACGACGACGATGATTCGGATGGA
Source organism: Discostella stelligera (assembly GCA_036939735.1). NCBI lineage: Eukaryota > Bacillariophyta > Thalassiosirophyceae > Thalassiosirales > Thalassiosiraceae > Discostella > Discostella stelligera. Next base: position 7,569 of record JALLBB010000894.1, read on the forward strand.
ACGAGCGAGGACGAGGTTGAGAATGATGAGATATTCCTACAAAAACATCGGCAGCGTAGAATTGAGGAAATGAAGAATGGAAGGAGACAGGAATACGGAGATGTCTTACCAATCGCAAGATCAGACTGGAACCGAGAAGTTAATGAGGCAAGCAAATCCGGTCTGTGGGTAGTAGTCACTCTAACTCGAAGTACATCTTCACTCTCCCATGCTCACGATGCAATTTGCGACAAGGTGGAGGAAGTTACAAAAGTCTTGGCTGATAAATTTGTGAACGTAAAATTTGTTTCCATACCATCCACTTCTGCTATTGAAAATTGGCCGCCAGAGAATCTTCCCACGCTATTTTGCTACCGTTTTGGGAAAATGCAACATCAACTTATCGGTATTGATGCTATGGGTGGGGTAGGGTTGAATGCTGGTCGTCTGGAATGGCGTCTAGCAATGCTCGGGGTTATCCAAACAGAGCTAGAGGAAGATCCGAGACAAAGTAAACTTGAAAGAGCCTATCCCGATGGGGGTATTCGACGGGCCATTCGTAGTCTTACAACCTCACGAGATTCTGTCTTTGATGATTTCGATGACGTCGATTGAACTTCCAAAACATCGTTGATTGGCGGTATGTCGGTGGTCTATGTCATGTTGCTCCCGACAAAGCAGCCACCATTCCCCTGGTGTGGAACTCAATACTGCTAATGTAATCATAAATGACAAATTACGTCCAAAACTTCACAAGCCATTACATTTACGTAACAATTCACAAGTACTAATGAAGTTCGGTAGTCTGGGTTGAGAAGAGGTATCATTCAGCTCCTCATCCTCCATTCACTCGAATTAATCAAACAAGATCAACGTGAGCATACAGTTTATTCCAAAGTCTATAGCAATTCTGATCCCTGCCTTTCACAACATTGGTTTAGATCCACCAGGGCTTTCCATCAGTACGGAAATCTGTCTCGGACCAGGTGGAGAAAATAATGGTGCCCTTCTCGTCGGTGTCAATGTGTGCAAGGGCGAGAGGAAGGGGAGCAGGCCCACGAACAACGGCTCCAGTGGGTGCGTACTAGCGATGAGCAGAAGGAAATAATTTGTGAGAGAATGCGGCACTTCCCCAAGGACCGCACGACAACAATAATAAATACTCACTTGCGATCCGTGGCATGGGCACATGAATTTGTTGTTCGCAGCAGACCATGGAACGACACATCCCAAGTGGGTGCACACAGCGTTAAGACCGTAGTTCTCAAGGGTTCCATCCGCCTTGACAATGAGGTATGTGGCATCTCCCTTAAGACCCTGAGCAAGGGAGTGATCGCCAGGCTTCTTCACGGCCAAGTATTCCTTTAGTAGAATTTCATTTCCAAGGGCATCCTTAGCGGGAGTGCCGCCGGTTCCACCTCCAGAGCCCGGGGGGACAAAGAAGAGAATGTAGGGGACGGCAAGTCCGCCAACGGTCACGGCGGCCGAACCCACAAGGATCAAGTTCATGAGGTTTCTGCGATTTTGGTCGATGTAAAATTCACCCTCGGCGGCGGCCATGCTCACGGGAGCAACGGCAGAGCTGCGGTGCTGAACATTGATAGGGGCAGGGGAAAAGGCAGCGGAGCCTCCAATGAGGGCAGCGGATAAAAGGGCGATGAGCTTCATGGTGGCCTCCTAATTTACCAGATAAATAATATCACCGACGTTGAGGACAACCACCACCAGAACAACGCGAAGGCGTATCTAGTAGTGGAAGAGAGGAGGCACAGATGAATAGTACGTATGAAAAGATCGTCGTAGCCTCGTACCAATTCCGAACGTTCATTTTTTTGCCCTCTCTTCCACAAGTGTTGCGGCGAAAAGGTGTGACGTGGCAACACGTATGTGATGACAGACAGACTCTATTTTTTCTCCCTTGGTAGGCGGGCAAGGATTTGGCAGGAAAAGGAATCATGGCATGGAGTCGGGAGCATGCTGCAAAATACATAAGTGACGGTCGTTGGAGGTTCGTCCCTCTAGAGGTTCATCCATTATAATAATATTCATGATCATTAATCCAGCCATGAGAAGAGGCATGGGAATGGAAAACACATGTTGCTTATTATTATCTGTTATCTGCAAAATAATAAAACAAAACTATTGATGGAATCTCAATTCTCAATATCAAAATATTCTCAATATCAAACTATAATCATATTGACAACTTAAACCATGTCATCAAAATACCAGGCACAATGAAGTCAATGCTGTGACAATAATAAGGGTGACAGACAAATGAGACATAGCTTCTCATGATGATGTCACTTGTGGCTTAAAAGAACCAATATCTGCATCAAACATCACATATCAAGAAAATCTAATAGAGTACTGTTTTAAAGGAAGACCTTAGAGATGAGGAACTCTTGGAACAATATATTCTAACTATTGATTAGCAATGTTAACAACTATGCAACTCTGCAAATCATGTGGCTGAAGTCTGTCAATTGCAGATAAAGAGTGGTATGCATTACTCTAAAGTAGCAATGACAATACAAAAAGTTTTGATTCACCATATTTGCTTTGCACATCTCATCTCTCACTAACTTTAAGCTAAAAATCATAGGATACTCCCTTCAGCCAATCAGTCACAGAACAGTGACAAATTTATGCTGAGTTGTGAGTTGAGTAGTTATGCAAACTCAGGCTCCTCTTTGACTTTGCTAGAAGTCACCCAATTGGTTCAATTGTTGGGAATGAGTTATGCACAGTAAATTACTTTGTATTTGCAGCAAACAGTGTTGTACTGGTAACTACAACATAGAATGGGAACAACATTGTGACACTCTCCTCATCTAAAGAGACAATCAATGTATTCTACTATTACCTAACTGCAGCAATCAACATTTTACTGGTAACTCAAAAATGAAATCAGAGCAGTATTCTCAATGCCATTCCTATTTGTTGGGCGAGGTATTGTCTGTTCATGCCTTCAATTGATGGTCACATTGCTTATTGACCTTCATTTAAGCAGCTAGTAAATTTGCAATTTTTTCATGTAAGAATAGTACTCAGAAATAGCATCTTTGTAGTATATAATTTCAAACAATCCCTTTGATAGATATATTTCATATTATCTAGTGCTGATTACATAAATAATTATTTTCTTATGCGTCTTTTATTACAAATAGTAGAAAATTCTACATCAAAAACATGTAATTCTTGATAAATATTCCTTTGTGAAACAATCCTGAAACTGCTAGCTGCTTGATTTCAGATCTCTAAGCACTACCCTCCTAGACAGACTGTGGACCTATCCTCTCAGTATTTGCTATTTGGTCAGTCTTTGCTTTTTTGAAACCAAACTCTATTCCAGCTTTAGCATACTAAGTCCTCTTTGTACGCAAATGTGAAATGCAATAGAAACAACAAAAAAAGATTTTGATGTACTACATACTTCAAATCAATTGTTTTTTTTTGACATCTTTTCGAGATTTTTGACATCGCCTAGAAGTTTGTTAGCGAA
>JALLBB010000895.1:0-11049 GCA_036939735.1 Discostella stelligera
GTACCTAGTGGTATAAGGGGTATGGTACGGGGTATGGTACCATGGGCCTATGTCAACTAGCAGCGTTGCTATCAAGGCAGAGATAAAGGACAAAATCCTTTGCCTTGCCTTCCATCAGATTTGCCACACTCTATTTCGCAACCTATGCCCAAATTACACAGATCAGCCCTTCGCTGCTGTTGAAGTCATTAAGCAAAGCTATCTCGACGCCGTTGGCAATAGAGTCTCTTCCAGTGTATGGGCTTATTATCAGCGGATGATTCTCGCAATGCGGCCATTCGTTTCCAGCCGCATCTACCCGGTTAGTGTGTGCAATAAGTTCATGGATGGTTTAGATCCTCGTATCCGTCGGTATTTTGTGGATCGCTACAAGGACCATTGGAAGATGCACGACCTCGATGCGGCTTATCAGACGGCAAAGTTAGAAGAAATTTACTTGGCGGCCATCAGCGCCGAGGAGCAGTATCGGACGATGAATGCTACTGCTCGCAAGGCAGTCGGCCAGCCCATTGGGCAGACTTATGCCACTGCCGGATCTTACCCAAGCCAAGCGGAAAATACTTTGGCTCGTTACGACTCACCTCCCTCCTCCGCCGCCTCTACCCCCAGTCGCCGTTCCAAGAATCACAAGTGTTTCGGATGCGGTTCCCCAGATCATGCATGGATGACAAAGGGTGTTATCACTTGCCCAAAGGGCAACCAGCCGGATGTTCAGAAGGCCGCTAAGGAAGCATTTCAAAAATACCGCAATGGGTTGAGGAAGAGGGAGAAGCCAAAATCAGGCGGATCGCCAAAGCGTGCGCTTTCGTACAGTGAGTTGGATGACGAATCCAAGAAGAAGATGGCTCAGGAGGTCTTTGCTGCTCATGGCACGGATGCTGCTTCGGTCTCGGTCGCCTCATCCATTACTGCGCCTCCCGCAACTCCCAGCCCACAGGACCGTATTCATCGGACTCTCTTCTGTTCTACTATGCCAGATGAAAACCTCGATGAGGCTGCACACGTTCTTACCACCGACGGAGCCCCCCCACGGCGAATCCTTCCTGTTACGGTTATGTCAGCCTTCCCCACCATTGAGCTCCCAATTGGGTCACCCACCGACTCCCAGTTCCCTGCTTTCAAGTGTGTTGTGGATACTGCTGCGGGATTGACCACCGGTAATATCCGTTATGTTGCGAGCTTGGCCAAGCAGTACCCTCATACTTTGGTCCGATTGTACACACCCACCGATTACCGACCAATTGTTCTCTCTGGGATTGTGAAAAGTTCTAGGGATGATGAGCGGTTTGCCACGTGCGAGCTTGATTGTGCTTTTGAGTTTCACCTACCATTCTACGGTCGAGACGGCGCTACCATTTCCCTTATGATAGCCACAGGTCCCGACGTCTCAGTTAACTGTATTTTGGGCCTCCCATTTCTCAAAGGCAGCGGTGGTATTGTCAACTTTGTTAACGACGTCTTGGACCTACGTCATTTGAACTATGCTTTGCCCATCCTGCACGATCCCGGAGGTGGCCCCTCCGGCTGCAGACGATCAGGGCATTATTCAATTTTGGGGCATGATTGAGGAGGTTGACAACCTAGTTACCCACGTTTGTGGACGCGATTCTTTCGTGTTGCCACGGTCGGCGGATTCTGGCCCTTCGGTCAGCTTTGGATCCAACTCAGCGATGGGGCTACGCCAGCCCAGTTCTGCCTGTTCGTCGAAAGCAGTACCCCCGCTCTCGATCGTTCGTTGGAGCCCTTCTACTTCGGCGGATGATAGCTTCGATTCGTACCATGACCCGATGCTATTGGGGAATAGCAACAATTCTACCATGTGAGTGTTATTCTCACCTTGGTGTTCTGGTGTTCCACGATGCCATCCGGCCATTTGGTTCACTAGCGTCATAGGTCATTGTAATGTTTAGCTTTAGGAACTGATATGTCACACGTCATGCTGACGAGCCGCTGTGTCACACTTGTTCCCCCGTCATGGCTCCCTTTGCCTTATACAGCACTCTGCATTCCATTACAGCTGATTCTACCGCCCCTGATACGCGACGCATGCCCATCCGCGTTACACCCAAGCCAAAACGTCACGGCAAGCCCCGTAATGTCTTCATCGACGACCGCGGCTTCCCTGATCAGTCAGACGACTACGATAAGCTGCTCCATACCATCAATGGCAGTGATGTTCTGTGCAAGACCCGACATCCCATACCGGACCTTTTCGTCATTGACCCTACCTTCAACGTTCAATACAAAGATGCGCTGCATGGAGACTTATTACACAAGCATATGGACCTATCACATCTCGAACCGGGCATCCGTGATCGGGTATTGGCACTGATTAGAAAGTATTGGGCTGTGTTCGAAGAGTCTACAATTTTCGTTCCGGTTACACATTATGAATGTGTCATCGATACTGCCTCTGCTCCTCCGATCGCTGTTAAGAAGATTCTCTACGGCCATAGGGAGGAGCCCATCATGCGAAAATGCATAGCCGCGCTTGAAAAAGTGGGGCACATTCGACAAATTCACGATGGAGAGTGGTTGTTCAAGTGTCTTCTCGCACCTAAACCACATCAGGAACATGTGTTTGACATCGACAACTTTGTTTGGCGCTTCTGCGTCAATTATATCCCTCTTAATCAGGTTACGCGCGTTATTGCATACCCCATCCCGCGCTGTGACATGGCTGTGATGACGGCATGTGGCCGCAGTAAGTGGTTTTGGATTTTTGATGCTCCTATGGGTTTTCATCAACTCGCCGTTGCCGTGGAGAGTCAGCCCAAGCTTGCATTCCAGGGCCCTGATGCCATCAAATGGACGTATACAGTTATGCCATTCGGCCCCGTTAATGGGCCCGCTACATTTATCTCCTTCATCCATGACATCAGCAGTGCCTGGAAGAAACTAGCCGCCGAGCGTGGTCTGACCATTGACGACGATACCAACTCAACCAATATTGTGGATGATATCTTCGGCTGGGGTTCTACCGTCGATACTTCATTGACTTTCATCGAATGCCAACTAATTGTCGCCAAAGCAATACGACTGTCCCTCAGTTTGAAGAAAAGTCACATCTTTCCTAAGCGCATGGAGTTTGTCGGTATTGATGTTTGCCCCGATGGTAACCGTCCAGCAATGTCCAAGTTTGAACTTCTGTCGGCATGGCCCGACCCACTCACCGTCCGTGACGTGGCTCGGTTAGTCGGTTTCGGCCAGTTCTACAGCTCGTTCATTCCCAACTTCGAACTCCTCATCACCCCGCTGCGAGAGGTTATGAAGCAGGACTACCCCACACCCATCACCGATTCCAACTGGTCCTCACAAGCGAAACATGCGTGGGACGCGGTGAAGCACGCAATCATCTCGGACCCATGCCTGATGCGGTACGACCATCGAAAATTGACAGTTTTACGCACTGATTTTTCAGCTATCGGTTTCGGTTATGCTGCCTGCCAACCAGATAATGATCCCGCCTCCCTCGCAGCGATGGATCGGTGCCTGAAGGGCGCTGGCTTTGATGACTTTCTTACTCAGACTTCAGTCGCCCGCTTATGCCCAGTTGCTTTTGGCTCTCGGCGCTGTCGGAATAACGAGCCCTGGCTCCACTCTCACCTTGGCGAAGGCTTTGCTGGAGATTGGGCGATCAACAAGTGTAGGCACATGTGCTTCGGCCAACCCTTCATTTGGGTCACCGATTGTTACGCGATTATGTACATCCTGTCTTATCAGGGTGGAAATCCGGCCATCCTACGGTTGCAGATGCGTTTAATGTGCTGGAATATGGAGATCGTCCACCGTGCCAATATTTACAACGTGGACGCCGATTATTGGTCTTGGCTTGACGCCGACCTTTGTTTTGACCCATTACTCCGCAGATACAATGAAATCCCAGGGTCTCTTCGTGCTCAATTCCCACCAACTGAAACACTTCCGGTACAACCTGAAAATATGCCATACTATCGAGGGCCCCGTATTCGTAAGCTAGGGGTGGATGATGCTTCTACCTTGCAGGACACGCCCGACACTTCGGCTGCTGCTGTTGCCCCTGCCCATGCCTCGATGACTTTTCTCGCGCATGTGCCGGTTCAACATGGCCTATTTCCACACCCAGTAACCAAATTGCCTTCCAAGTCTGCGCATCAGCGGGTGTTGTACAATTCCAATATCACTGAAGCGGGCTGGCGTCTTTCTCATTTTCACTGGTGTATCTTCGGCTTCAACAGCGGGCACTTCTGCTCCAGCATTATTTCGGAGAACCTTCCATTTACACTCCGCTATGCCTGCGACCCTTCAGCTTCGGGCAGAGCCCTATTTGCAGAATTTGGTGGTTGCACAAATATTTTTAGCTCCGCTAATGAACTCCTACATCACGTCCGCTCGTCCGGCGATTCAACCCCCATACACGGATACCTCATACACTCACAACCATGTCTGTCCGTTGACGCTACCACACAATTTTGGCAGTCACAGGCCGCTATTGTTGCGCAATTGCGCCTTATCAACCGCCTGTGCACCGTCATTGCGTTTGTTCATCCGGATCACGATGGGCGCGCAGTCGCTGGCTTCAAATCCGCATTGCTGAAGGCAAAATGGTTGGTGTCTACCATCAGTATGCGATTTCCGGCTTGTGGCGACTCGATCGACGGCACCTGTACTATTTTGACGGCGATTCATTCATCCACTATGCCTGACGTGCAACCTCTCAAGTTGGTGTTGCCACCACAGTTAGACCCACGTCCGCTCGGAACCTACGTCTGGGAACCTTTCAACGTTTTGACTTACTCAGTTTCACTTGCTCCCGACGATCCCACGTTTGACAATAGGCTAGCTGTACTCAAGCCCAACCCATCAATGTCGCCTCCGGATAGTCGCATTCGGATTCGATATTATGTGCATGTCGGATCTTCCGAGCAGAAAGATTCATTGGCCGGATCCTCTGTTCTTGACGCTGGTGGACTGTGCCCGGTAGTTGACGCACGGCCGAATACGAACCTCTTTAAGAGCCTGTTTGGCATCGAGTTTGTCGTTGACGGTCACCGCCACATCCGACCGATTTCACAATTTGAGGTCGCTCGCTGTTTTAACCTGCGTGATAGCTTCACCTACCGCTTAGCGCACCCTTCAAACATTAAACATTTGGAGTTCGGCCTCCCAAGTATGACTTCTTCGTGGGTTTTTCACCAAGTTATGGAAGCATTGTTAGCGATCCGTAACTCTAACGTTGATAGATTTGACCCAGACGAGCCACCGTTGGACTCAACCGCCGCACAAGGGTCTTTTGCTCAGTCTTTTTTGAATGGCACCATAGCCACTCGCCTTCCTGATCGGACCCGTTGGATCAATGAAATTGCCGATGATCAGGAATTGGCCCGTATCTCCCAGATGGTTCGGAACCCGGCCATGATTACGAAACCTAATCTGCAAGAGGTGAATTACAATTATCGTCATGCACTGCACCACTCTCTTATTTCAATCGAAGACGGGTTGCTGATTTACCGCGAACCTCTAGTTGGTGGCAATTCCTACACACGTCTGCAATTGGTACCGCGGACTCTTCAAAACATCGTCTTTGTCGCATTCCACACCAATCCGATTGGCGGACACTTTAACGCGGCTCGGACATTCCATCGCATTCGTTTGCGGTTCTATTGGCCAAATATGTATAAGTACATCGAGCGCATGTGCCACGCGTGTCCAGGTTGCGCCCTTTCAAATAGAGTCCGACATAAATCTGCTGAATTGGTCTATAACTTTCCAATAGAGGCGCCATTCTTAGTGCTTCATTGCGACATATACGTTGCTGGGAAGTACGCCGGCTTTGAAGGATGCACCATCTTCCTCATTGCTTGTTGTGGGATGTGTTCCTTCGCTTGTATGGAACCGGTGGTTCAGGCCAATGCTGAAAGCTTCGCTTCTGCTTTGATGAAGATTCAATTGCGATTTGGCCTCTGCCACACGATTGTCCTCGACAAGGACAGCAAATTCCTGGGCGTCTTCAAGGAGTCTTTGGATTTGTTGAAGATACACTACCATGTCCTTTCCGGTGACAACCACAACCCCATGATGGTTGAACGGATCAATCGCTACTTGAACAAAGGACTCAAAATTATGACAAACGAGAGAGGCTCAGTTCGTGTTGTGATGGAGTCTATCCTATTATTACTTTATGCGTGGAATTCATGCCCGATCCCAGGCACCGACATTTCTCGGAGTCTGGTTGCGGTTGGTCGCGAATTCAGTTTCCCTATCGACTTTGCTTCTGACGCTCATTGGAACCTGACCCATTCGGCTCCAAAAGACGTTTAGAAGTACTCCGTTGACTTATCCAAACAATTGGCCGCTTGTCGAGAGGTTGCGGAGCTTCTGGTGCATGAGCATCGCGCTCTGCATCGCGAATTTGTGAACTCCAAACGTCCTGACCCGCGGCAATACAAAGTTAATGATTACGTGTTCGCTCGCCGCGCCGTTAGATCCGATGCCACGAAAGAACATGTTGACAAGCTGACTTATGCCTACACTGGCCCTTGGCGCATTACGGGGATCCTTCCCGGCGGGTCATATTCCCTTGTCCACGCCCAAAACGGCAAGAGGACACAGAAAAAACATGCGTCCGATTTGTCCCCCTACCCGCTGCAGTTGTTGCCGCAGCAGCACGTTGATGGAGAACAGTCAAATATACAAGGAAATTATCCCTAACCCATTTATTGAGGCCGGTATCGAAGGATTTACCCCACCGCAGCCATTCCAACCGGACGTTTCATTCGCTCGAGTTGGTGTTCCTTCTAATTTTGTGTGGCCCAGTCTTGCTGACTTCAATGACGAGTGCCATCTGTTTGATGGTGACGACGATCTATGCCATGATTCCTCCGTCTACGTTGATTCCTTGGTTGATGAGGCTATGCTTGGTTACACCGGCCCACCTCCAGCACCACCTGTGGTTGAGCCCGAGGCTCCACACGCTCCTCCGCTTTCTTCGCTCGTTGCATCGGTCATTGCTAGCTCGGATCGGTTGTTCTTCATCGCGCATAAGATTGGTGTGAGTGGCGAGGTTGCCGAGTGGCGTTTGGTCCGTGTTGCGTTGCGCGATTCCATGGCACTGCATCCGGCATGTCTTCAGGACGGCCGATTCTTGGTCGACTTTTACATCCTACATCCATCTGATGTCCGCTTCAATGCTGCTAATCAGCGGTACTGGTTACATTACCACCCGGTCGGTGAAAGCATGGCCGCCACTATGGATCTCGACTCCCACCTGATTCGGCCATCTGATACTTCTGAAGACTACGCCCGCCGCCACCATTTAGTCCCTTGTCGGCGGTATGTCAATTTACGGAATAGCAATGCCTATATTTATGGCCCCTTCGAGTTTGCTACTATCAAAGGCCGTAAGACACGAGATCGGGTTAGCCAGCAGTCCTGGGACATTTTGGCTCGCCACTCTCACATGTTCACCAATCCCGTGCCTTCCACGGAGATGCCTGTGTACTCCATCCACGTGGACCATACGTTCCATTTTACGGTGCAAAATGCTACGATACCAAGTAATCTTGACACCAATTGATTACTGCAATTGGTTCACTCCCCCCAAAATTTTTTTTTTTTACGCCACCCATTGCATCAGCCCCGCTTTTGCTGGATCGGCAGGTCTCCCTGCCGGGGATTTTGTGTGTTGCACTCTGTGTCAGTTCGGTTCCTCCATTCCTCATTGGTCGGTTTCTTTTGTCTTGTCCGTTGATGTGACTCCCGTCAATCCTTTTTGGGCCGCTTAGAGAGTTTCCTCTCAGATGCGACGGACAGACGTCGGACACCAGTGACGCAGAGCTGCCGATAGCTTAGTAGATAATATCCACTAAGCCTCTTGCTCTCTCTAGAGTGATCTTTCTTTTAGAGGGACCGTAGTTAGCTATGGCTGCCCTACTGCTAATCCTGCGTACAATAGTCTACTCTGGGCACTGTGGTATAAGAATTCACACTTCCAATGGTTGGCCTATAGAATGTTTGAATTCTAGATCTTATCCCAGCATTGAATACTATCAACAAAGACTTGGTGAATCATTGTTACTTATCAAATCTCGTTGCTGCAACAAAACAAAATACTTTTTGAGTAACAAACATGATAAAGATGAAAGATGGGTCCTAGATACTAAATGTTAGAGTTTCTATTCTTTCTTTTCTTCACTTGCATTTCTATATTCCATGCTAAGAAGGCATCATGACCAGCATTGTTGAGCATCAAGGAAATGTAAAAATTATTGCAAAACTAGGAGTATAGGTCCATACAATCTGCAACACTCCAAAGCATTTGCCATTGGCATGGTGATCATGGGAATGATGGCTGTGGAGATACTTAGTATTTCTGCAATTGGTATTAGATATCTTTCTCAAGTGGTTGGCACACCAATCACATTTCACCCAAAGCCATGATTGATTTCTATTGATTTGCTAATACTATTTTGATCCAGATGAAGATGATCACTCTAGACTTCACTTGGATTCCAGACCCCTCAACTTTCAGCAAAACACCAATCAATATCCCATCAGAGGGAATGAAGTGTCTTTCGAGGAGATTCACACAAAGATATATTGCAAGGGAAAAGGTTAAAAAAAATGTGCATTCTCCCTCGGCTGTATATGCTGCTCATGAGCATAAGCCACTGTTTTTGCAACAGATGATGGGTAATCATTACTCCGTATTACTTTTCAATATTAAATCACCCCATCCTCCAAAAGTAGTATCATGGAACCGAAATCCGTATGCTAGCCACAATTGTTAGGACGATCATCAAGTAGTAGTTAGCAGGCGACACTTCGAACCCAATCCTGGCCGCCCAATACTCTCTCTGTCTCCACACTCAGTAAACCTCCACATGCCACTGCTTGTTGTTCTTCAATCCCTTAATCCACTCCTCGTAATCGATTCCCTTGGCTTTGCAAACGTCCGCCAACATGTCCTGAATTCCGGGCATCATGCCCTTCAATCCGCAAAAGTACATGTGCGCTCCGTTCTCCAACTTGTTGAAGATCTCGTCTGCGTACTCCTCGACCTTATCCTGAATGTACATTTTTCCGCCCTTCTTGTTCTCCTGCTCGCGACTGAGTGCGTAGTCGAGGCGAAAGTTGTCGGGGAATCTCGCCTTGGCGTCTTGGAATTCGTCGTCGTAGAGCAGCGCGTCGGCATTGGCGACGCCGAGGAATAGCCACGCCTGGCCCTTGTAGACTTTGGCGGCGGGCGTGTCCTCGAAGAAGAGGCGACGCACGAATCCGCGGAAGGGCGCGATTCCGGTGCCGGTGGCCACCATGATGTAGTCCGTGTTGGGGTCCTCCTCGGGCATGAGCATGACCTTTCCGGCGGGTCCGGTCATGGCGATTTCTGCTCCGGGGGCCGTGTCGCATAGGAAGTTGGAGCAGATGCCCTTCTTGGCCGGATCCTCGGCCTGGAGTTCGGGGCACCAGTAGGTGGCGCGACGCACGCAGAGGCTGCCGGTCTTTCCGGTCATGTCGTCGCCGTAGCGGGAGGAGGCGATGGAGTAGAGGCGGACGGCGTGCGGCTTTCCGTCTTTTTCGCGAACGCCGGGAGGAATGACGCCCCAGGATTGTCCCTCGACGTAGGGGAAGTCTCCGTTGTGATCGATGATGATGTGGCAAGTCTCGCCGGTGGCCTTGGGTCCCACGATGCGCTTGGTGGAGACGACCTTCCCGGTGAAGGGGGCCTTGTTCTTGTAGGTGTTGACCTTGAGGGTAGAGACGTCGTAGTAGGGAGTGAATTCGAGGAAATCCTGCTTCAAGCCGAGGGAAGAGCTGAGAATAGGGGTTGCAAACAAGGAGCGTGAGAGCCAAATTATTAGTAGTATTCTCAAGGAGAGACAGTTCTACATCCAACGAGACATCATCATCATCATCATCTGGGAGTTAGTTTGGGAAGGGGTGCACTGTTGCTTGCACAAGAAGGTGTTTGCCGCAGTGAAAGCTGGCTCCATCCCTTGACTGACTGCATGCCACTCACTACTATACTTAAACTGCATCGCATAGAAAAATTTCTCCACCATTCGATCGACATCTCGCCGACAAACAATCGATCGTCACGCTAGTCGATGACGGCGACGACGCTGATGCTCTCTCTCTTGGATTCAAGTTTTTACACAACAACATTCTTCTGTCGGGCACATACAGCAATACTCTTCGTGACTACTCACCCGGCCTTGGACGCGGATTGGGGTACAAATGCCGAAGCGCTGGCAAGGGTAGCGGCGACGAAAGCAACCTTCATCATTGTAGGTAGTAGTATATTATATTCAGAGGGAATGCGTGGTGTTGGGTGGCGCGGAGTTGTTGTTATGACAACAATAATTGCGGCATGCAGCGGCAGAGCAGCAGATTGAGGAGGAGGAAAGTGTAGTAATACGTAATACAACACGTTTTATTCAGAGAGTACTTCTCCTTTTCGTCGGCATGCACCATGCACCAGCACCAGGCGAGCGAGCGAGAGGAGGAGGAGCAGTTCGGCTGTCGAATGACGAACATGGGAAGTTCATGAGGACTACAGAAATAATTGTATTCTTGCGTAATTTATTGCTGACTGGCACAATGATACACGAACTTATTACTCGCGTTAAAGTTGAGTAGTACTGAAACAAGGTGACGTTTGTGGATTTTGGATTTTTGGTTCGTACGTGGCGTCGGTGGTGGCCAGAGCGGCGCCGGCGGGCAGGCGGGCGGGCATCCGTGAGGGAACCGCCGCAGCAGGCGGCAGCACACATCATACAGTAGGCATTGGCCACAATTAGTACTTTTCAGTTATCATAATCATAATTTGTTTGCATGTTACCATTTGGATGCTATTGAGAGGTGCTTTTTTTCAGCTGCAATGTATGTATCTCCTTGTTGGTCAGATCGTAGGGATGCTATAGCGTCCCTATTTTTGTTCACACTTAAATGCTCAATAAATAACAAAGACAAAACAATTAAGAAAAAGTAAAAAAAGCTTAGAGTCCGAAATTTAGCAAGCTTTCGAATGAGCTATCAAGCATTAAAATCGGCTTATCACAGCCGAAGTTA
>JALLBB010000896.1:0-11049 GCA_036939735.1 Discostella stelligera
ACAAGGCAGAAACAGCAAAGCAGAAGAAGCCGCAAAGCAAGGCGGCGCCACAATCGAAGAAAATAATCTACCACACCGACGATGGCACGCCCATCGTCAATGCCACCATGGCCCAGATTCGCAAGGGCCTCATGGGCAAGGGCACACCGAAACTTGTGCGAATCCCTCAGATTGCAGAACGCTCCAAATTATACGCCGAGGCCGCGAAGGTAATTGGCGAGCGGGAAGCGCTGGCGTTGCCCTACCATGGTGGTCGCATCTGGAAATGTGAAGTGCGAGTTTCGGATGCGAATGGTGCGAGTGGAGACAATCGTCAAGGCAAAAAAATCAAAAACAATGACGACGACTTTGTCAACGATGACAAACAACCTACGAAAAAGAACAGTATCAAGTCATTGACACCACTCTTTCGTTGGTTCCGAGGCAGCCTTGTATTGGCCACTTTGCCATACATATTGGAAGATATTGTCGAAGTTCCATCCAAAATCGACGGGAAGAAGCGGTGGGTGGGGTTGAGCGATGACGAACTCGACAGTTCCGATGATGAATTTGAGAGCGAGGTTTACGTGGTCGATCCAAGCACAAAAATACGAATGGAAATCAGCGCTCTCACTGCCTCGGCGTATGAGGATTCCAATCATCCGATGCCCAATGTGAGCAGATCCTGGATCAGTCCAGACTTGCAACGATTTCATTCGCGCAAGTCTGCAATTGCGCACGCGGAGGAATTAGTCAAGCGTGATTTACTCATCGATCGGACTCTTTACGGTTATGGCCACAATGGAGTGAGATTGCGTCCGGTGAAACCAACAAGGAAGCAGGCATTGGAGGCTGGTATGGCTAGATTCGTGAGGGATGGACTATGGGTCGTCGGGCAGGAGGAAATGTGGATTGAAAAACGGCGAGATATATTGGTGAAGAAGCAGGAGAAGAGACTTGTGCTAAAGGAAGAGGAGGGCGAGGATATCAGTGGAACAACAGCTGCAGTTGAAGGAAGCAAAATTGATGACAGAAAGAAGCCCATCATTAATGATGATATTCCTGAAATGACCGAGGATCAGAAGAGGTTGGAAAAGGATGCTGCTGCTCCTGCTCCCGCCTACGCCGGATATACGCACCCTGAACTGGATGCACACCCTTGCATTACGGATGCGAAACCTGTTGTTTCTGCTACAGAATCGGATTCATCAACAGAAGGAGCTTTGACCCCGGTCAAGCGTGCACCAGGTACCCGTCCCCCACCAGACTTTACACCCTCAACTCATTATCGGCTTAATCAAGACCAAATCATGAGCTGTTTCTTGGCATGTATGGATCACTACGAGAAGGTGATTGAGACTGTTAAGGCACGCTCACTCCACCATGAGCTTGCTGATGGATTTGATGTCTTTCGCGAGCGCGGACGTGGAAGATACGATATGGAGCTGCCCGTATTTGATACCAATGCTTTTTCATTCTTGACGGATTGCAAGAGAGCGCCATGGATGCCCATCGTGCACAAAATTTTAGGGGAGGATAGTTTGCTAGTCCACAAAGGGTGTTTTTTATCGTTGCCTGGAAGCGAGAAACAAGTTTATCACCAAGATGGAGTTCATTTGAATCAAAAAGTGCACAAGCCGTGTTATGCAATCAATGTTTTCATACCGTTGGTCGACTACGATGCAACAAATGGCCCTACCGAATTCTGCCTTGGAACACATTTTCTTGGGCATGAGAACTTTGTCAAGGAACATGCCTACATGCCTCTTGTGAAAGCAGGAACTCCAATCATTTTCGACTATAGACTTGGGTAAGGATGTGTGAATCCGAAACAAATTTTCCATTTTTCCTTGTCTCAACTTCTTACCATAACATCGATGAATACCGTGCTTTGCAGACACCGTGGGCTCGGAAACTTCAGCCAGAATGTTCGCCCAGTCGTGTACCTCACCTACTCATCCGTGGCAAGTGGGAAGGAATTTCGAGACTCTGTCAACTTCTCGAGGAGGCGCTATCACAAGCTTGGTGAATTCGTGGAGAAGCCCATGTCCAGAGAGGAGAGAGCGAAGAAACGACTGGGTGAAAAATGAGTTTTCTCTTGAGATGAACACATCATTTCACTAGCTACATTAGACATTTCCTGTCGATTGGCTAGAAGTAGAATACAAACACTAACACTAGTGGTACAAGTTATCACGACACAAACCTATTCTAGACAATTCTTACTTCCCATGAGTAAAATCCAAAAAAGTCGGCATGCTCACTGTCGTAGGAAATTTGTGAGTCTTTCGCCCCTTCCTCGCATCCGACTCTTCATCTTGGAGTGAGATGAGGTGGGCAACCGACGATATTCGAACGGCTTCGGAATCATCAGTGGGATGCAATATTTCCGGTGCTGTAACATCTTCAGTGAAAATTAAGGTTAATATCGCCGAGACGATGGAGACAACTGCGCAAAGGATCATTACGTGGTCGATACCAATCTTGGAGGCGAGCGGTAGAAAGATACATGCGCCAAGCAAGGCTCCGAACTTTCCACTTGCAGCACATATGCCATTGAGAGTGGATCTACATGGACGTGAGAACGTCATGCT
Organism: Discostella stelligera; assembly: GCA_036939735.1. NCBI lineage: Eukaryota > Bacillariophyta > Thalassiosirophyceae > Thalassiosirales > Thalassiosiraceae > Discostella > Discostella stelligera. The sequence goes on from JALLBB010000896.1 coordinate 2,574, forward strand.
CGGCATCATAAATGTCTGGTTGAATCAATTGTAGAATCAGCAAATTCCATTCGATGAGATGCATGTGAATTTCCTCGAACAATCTTACTTCGAGAGTACTCACCGTTGAATTTGGTCCGTAGTTACTGAAAAAAAAGGTGAGGCCATACACACCTAGCAATGACAGCTGATGCAATGTCCCAAGGGTAAACCCTAGAACAGTGTAAAGACCCGCCATGCATAGAAATCCTTGAAGCTGGATTCGTTTCGGACTTTGCCTTCCTACCATTGCAACACTTACGAAGTATCCAGGCAACGCTAACAGTGAAATACAAATCGAGTCACGAATAATGGCAAGGGTCGTTGCAGATTTACCAAATGCTGCAGATAGGACCACTGGTTGAAACAGGGTGTTGCCATAGAAAAGAATGTCAAAAAGAAACCAGCAACCTGCTGTGCCAACTAATTTGCGACCAAGATTCGGCTCGCTTTGTATTTGTTGCAACAAGGATGTGGGAGGCAAACGTATTTGAGACCGTCGCTTGAGCTGCACATTGAAATTAGTCAACTTGCTTGTATCATCCGACATTATAGTCTTGATTCCGCTCGTTCCTCCGTATTCAATATCTTTTCCGCGATGTGAAAGTTTTGCATCTTCTGATTCTGACTTTCGTCCATGATAGATTCTCGTTGCTATCAGGACCAGTCCGGGCAGAGATCCAAACCCCAGGAGACATCTCCATGCCAAATCAGACTCTTCGCCAAAAAGACGCAAGAAAAGGTATGCGCTCAAAGACACAGCGAGATATCCCACCCCTTGAAAACTGAACATGAGCGCCACTGACTTGGCTTTATCTTGCGCATCCGAGGCAGATTCGGCTGTGATCGTAGCAGCGAGGGGGTATACCCCTCCGCACCCAACTCCAAGAAAGAATCTCCAGCAGGCAAGCAGAGTGTAAATGTTCCAGTCTGTAATTACAACGTCACTCCAGGCACTCATGAATGCTGCGCAAATCTGCAATGTCAGTGTCACCGCCATGGCCATATGCCGACCAAGCCAATCACCTAACAGTCCTCCTCCCAGCTGTCCTAGTATCATTCCCGCAATCAACGCGGAGCTGCAATTGGCAATACTCGGAGCATCTTCTGGTGGATGGGTAGATCGCATCAGAGTAAGTGCTAATGATATGTTGACTGTGTTGTACGCAGCGGAAAAATTGGAGATCATCGAGAGGCGAACATCGGCCACGGCACAATTCCGTGGCGATGGTTGGAGATTATTCATGACATGATGCTCCAAGGCATCGCGCTCTACTGGAAGAGGGCATGGTTGTAATTCGGAGTAGATGGAGTCTTCAAATATTGTAGAGACGGAGGATGCAGCGGATGTCACGGCGGTTTCCGACGACGAGTTCCGATTTTGGTCTTCCTTCTGTAGGCTGGCGAGACTTGACTTCGGATAGATTGCCTTGACATCGATGCTATCCGGATCGATGGACCCATATCCCCTAGTACGATAGTGCTGCAAGATGGTTTGCATCATTTTGGGGGTTCGATATGCCAACAAACTCCTCTACTAATACTCGCCGGTTCTGATATAAAGAACATAAAATGAATCTGCATGCGAAATCGTGGACCGACCATACACATGTTCAAACAGCGCAATTATTTGCACTTGCAACTCGCTGTTCTCCATCTCTCTTAAATTTCTCGACTTGTTAGGCGAACACTCCGTTATCGCGTCTATTAACGTCATTGCGAGACTTCGGGTTCCTTGAATCTGATGCGTTTGAATCATCGAAGATTCAGGAAGTTGATTCGGTCGCTTCACGTCGAGCGTGTGTTGGCATCGGTTGTGTGTAAAATTCTAATTCGCAAAAATCCTGGCCGCAGAAAGAAGGAAAAAGGAAGGCCCCTTCGCGAGAAATGGCGGGAGACGAAGAAAAAAAAGCATGCGCAAAATCAAATGCATAAACCTCCAACCCAAAGTCCGACCAAACCAAAACAATGATGATGCCACATCATGCGATGTCGTCCTCAATTTTCATGGCACTCCTTGCCACCTCGTGTCGATCGTTGACAGTAACACCTTCATTAGTGCACCAGCCTGTGGTAACCAATACTGTATTTCAGTCTACGAGAACTTCCCGGTCTTCTTGGAAGCGCAGTCTAGCATGGTCATCGACTTACCCGTCTCAATCACAGCTTTTCGCGACGATCCCCGGTGAAATGCCCGCATGGGAGGTCGATACGGATGCTTCGGATGTCAATGGGGTCAATGGGAAAACGTCATCGTCATCGGTGATTGTCAATGGCAGCAGCACCAGCGGTCGTTTCGCGCCCATCCTCGCGAAAATGAATCTCAAACTGGAATCCATTCACGACCTTCCCCACCGTCATCCCATTTCTTCCAACGATGTGTTTTGCAACCGAGAACTGCGCCTAGACAATCTTCGCGCCGTTGGATTCGACATGGATTATACGCTTGCGCAGTACCAGCAGCCTCAATTCGACAAGTTGGCATTCGACGGTGCCAAAGCCAAGCTGGTCCAGTCATTGGGTTATCCCAAAGAAGTTCTAGATTTAGAATACGATCACACGTACTGGGTCCGTGGATTGATAATTGATACGCAACGTGGAAATTTTCTCAAGATCGATCGTCATAAATATGTGCGCGTAGCATATCATGGATTTCAACAAATTTCTAGTAAAATGAGGAAACAGCTCTATTCGCGAACGTTCAACAAGGTGCCATCTTTCACCGAGAAGTCGTACGTTAACATGGATACGTTATTTCAGCATGTCGACGCACACTTGTTCGCATCTTTGATCGAGATGAAAGATTTTGGTGAACACGAATTCTTGGACGTACGAACATACGAAGAGATTTATCGTCAAATACGAGAGTGTGTGGATTTGTGTCATCGCGATGGTGTCATCAAGGACGAAGTGGCGAGAGATCCAACAAAATACTTGGTTTTGGACAAAGGACTAGTTCCCATGTTGCGCGGTTTCCGTGAAGCGGGTGTCAAGGTATTTTTGCTAACCAATTCATATTGGGAATACACCTCGACGGCTATGAATTATTTGTTCCACGAGACGAGGGTCGATGATGCGACGCAAAAAAAGAATGAGTGGTTGGAACTATTTGATTTAGTAGTGGTTGGTTCCTGCAAACCAGCATATCTCACAGACCCCAACTTGAATTTGTTCAGAGTGATGCCCGAGGATGGTTCACTGAAGAATACCGACGGGTTGTTCGAGATTGAAGCATTGGGGGAGAATGGATCGGCCAAGTTTCTAGCGATTGGTAAGACATTTCAGGGTGGAAACTGGAATCATCTTCAGGCTATGCTCGATATAGAAGCGGGAGAAGAAATCTTATATGTTGGGGACCACCTCTACGCAGACGTCTTGCGCTCGAAACGAGCTCTCGGGTGGAGGTCATGCTTCATCATGCCGGAGTTAGTTGAGGAAATGCGCATCTTTCATAAACAATTGGGGTTGTGGAAGTCCATTATGGAGTTGCGAAATCTTCGGGAAGAGCTCAATTCCTATGCCGATGCCTTGAGACGGGAAATGAAAACAGTTAGCTTTAGTGAAAGCAGACACTTGGAGAAAAAGCTATCACTAATCGAAGAGGATGATGAAAAGGTGAAAATCAAGCTTACTGATGCTCACAGTGAATACCACACTGCATTCCATCCGCGTTGGGGTCAAATGTTTGTGGCAGGCTATCAAGATTCACGCTTTGGTTACTTTGTGAAAAATTATGCCTGTCTGTACACAAGCAAGGCGACAAATTTGGGGTTGGCATCCACGTCGCGTGCATTCCGTACTAGTGGAGAGTTGTTGCCGCATGACAATCTGATGACTGATATTTCCACAGAGTTTGTAGATGTTTCATAAATGTAATAACGTGGATACGTTTGATATTGTGCTCAGCATTTATCTATGCAAGGACGGTTGCTGTCAAGACCTTTTCAGAATTTCATTGAAGGGGTCCAAAATTAATCCTCCGCAAGGAGACAAAACATAACAGGACGACGGGATTAATTACGCTTAGTATACCTGAGTTGAGCGTGTTCCAATGAAATTAAGGATTGCTCTTGGCATCAATATTTCTGTATTCGCTGCTCGAACAACCCCTGCATTCAAGCCAAGTGATTGCTTGCTAAGGAGAATCAAACTTGGCCATCATTCAATCTCTGACAAAAACGCACCCTTCCCATGGCACCTAAGATACGGGAACATGAGCATAACATCCCTTAAAGTTCAGTTTTGACCTTCTCTGTCTTCTCAGTTGCTTCTTTCTCGGTGGTTGATTTTGGTTTTACCTCGGATTTAAGGGCATGCTCAGAAAAGAAGCTCGAAAGTCTATGCAAATTCCATTTACCATCGAACGTAATCACCTCTGGTTCCTTGTTTCTCTCTCCTGATTCATCCTCGTCATTTGGATGAGTAGGATGCACAACAATAAGTGCCCGTCCACGCACCCCGTACTCAAAGAATATATTCTTATTTTCCTTCTTTGAAAGAGAAATATGCGCAATTAGTATTCGACGACGGAATTCGGTCGATAGGAACTTCATCTCATTCATGATTCGACGATCTTCACTGAAGAATAGCATCATGGGTAGGCCATACTTGGTGGCTTTCAATTTGAACTTCTCGAAATCGTCTACTCCATTGACACGCTCTACAAATGATGGCATTAGGTCAAGTGCGAATGTCGACACTACCACAACAGATTTCAGATGTCAGCATGCAATTAACAAATTTACCCTTCGAACAGCGAACAGGTCATATTGTCGTCGCACTTACTGTCATCGGCCTTCCTTTCCATATTGTAGTCTACTACATCCTTTTGTTTATTCGTCTTTGCCTTCCGCTTCGGTCGAAGTAGTTTAATTGTCGGTGTACCTCGAATTTCACCCAATATACCCGGAACACTGCCCGACTTCTCCGTATCCCAATAGGCTATTTTCACCAACCCTTTCACTTTCGACGCCAACTCCTCCCATTCGGGGCTGAGGAGTTGGCAGTAGCCTCATCCACTTCGGCTTGAGGGAACAGATAAGTAAGCAGAGAGAATGAGAGAGGTGTATGTCAATGAAAAAGTTTGAAAATGAAGGAAGAGGAGTCGACCATAGGTACACTTACCAAACATTGACGAAGACTGCGTGCCCAGATTCTTCCACTTCTTTACGCCAGTTTCGAGCATTGAGCATGACAACATTGGATGAGAATTGTCCGCCTGAGACACCAGAGAGAGAGGCAATGAGTCCGAGTAGAGCCAAGCTAATTTTTACAGCGGCGCTCATGATCGTGGTGGTGGTTAGCTTCGCTCTTCGCTCGGCTTCTTGCTTGTTGAATTCCGAATCGATTCGAATGTACTCTAGGCGATCAGCAAATTACAAATTAGCGATATTTACTTAGTGGATGATATGACCCTGCATGTCGCAGTGACACATGAACATCGCCAATCACAAACAACAACGTTGACCATGACCATGACCTTTCCATAACTTATTCCTCTCTCTTCGTTTATTACAATATCCTAGAGATCAGAGATCTGTACCATTCAGCATGAATGGCAATCCAGACATAACAAGCGGGGCCGGTGAGCAAGTGGTCGACATCCTCGACAATATCCCGAGCGATTCCGAGCGTCTCGCCGCCGCCACCGATCCAGGAACCAGCGGCGATGGCTTCCGTCGTCCTGCGCCCTTTGCTATCTTTCGTCAACGGCATGCCCGTCATCATATTCCCGCCTCATCACCTCAGCAGGTGGAGTATGATGATTATATGTCTGATGATTCTTCGTTGATCACCTCAATTCACTCGGTAAACATGGGAGATGATGGAATGAATGGAAAACACACACATGGTGTAGATACAGAAGAGGAATGTAAAATCACCGCAATCGACAAACAAAAAGCTCAATCTGACATTTACAACATTGCTGGCTCGAGCGATGATGAAAAAGCAATAGATCCCATGTCAAATGACTACATTGGTATAATTGCCAATTACTTTAGTGTTGGGTTGATGATTGGCGGGTCAACTTCACTTCTGTATCCAGTATTGATTGTTCAAGCAGGTGCTACATCCTCGCTGATGGCCGCATCGTATGCTGTAGTTATGGTATTCTGGTCGTACAAGATTGTGTTTGGTTTCTTGAGTGATTGCTTTCCCATTTTTGGATATAAGAGAAAGCCATACATTGCAATTGGAGTAAGTTCTTTTTATGATATGTAACTCGAAACGGTGGCGTACACATTATTGGTGACTGATGATGTTCACTCACTTGACAAACCATCATAATACAGTGGCTTTTCTGCGCCGGTGTACTGCTCACTCTAGCCAGCGAAGAAAATGACATTGATCCCAGACGTTTGGTCATGGTACTAGCACTTGCCAATATGGGCTATGTCTGGGCAGATGTCGCCGCCGATGGTTTTATGGTTTGGATAGCTCATCGAGAAAAGATTGAAAAACGAGGGAAAATGCAAACACTGGTCTATTCCATGAGCAAACTCGGTCAAATATGCATAAACATTTTAATTCTACTAGGATTCTCCGGTCCACAAACCAACTGCGCAGGATACGAGTCCGATCTGAATATTCCGTGCACGGCAAACAGTTACGTTACAACACGGGTAGATCCCGAGTTGTATCAAAGCAATCCCAATGGCTGGTGCCATCAAACATGTGATCAGGCTACATTCGGTTGGGATCTATCTATTCCGTAAGTATTGAATCTTTTCTCTCTGATCTATTTGCATATTCTTGGCTATTGAGTCTAACTCGAGTCATTCTTCCGATCTATGAATCGATTTACAGTGAATTTGCATTAAGCATCTGTTTTGTCATATTTTCTTCCTTGCCATTCTACCTTCGACTGAAAGAGAAAAAAGTCGCAGCTGAGCCGCGGATGGAATTCTTGATAAAGTTTTGGACGCAAATAAAACGTCGTGCTTGTTGGCAGGTCATTCTCTGTAAGAGTATTAATTTTGAGATCACTGCTTCCTCAATATATTAACACTAAACTCACCATTATTTTCGCTCTGTAGATGGAATGATATCGCACATCACATTTGGGGTTATGAACGGTTAGTCTGATCTGAATGCTTGAACCAATGTTTTACCTGTATTGAAACTGACTGAAGTTATTCGGACCCCTTCTTCTCTAGCTGCAAAGATGCCTGCAAATTACGTCTGGCTTAATTTGCACACATTTCAGCACCAAGGTATAGATGTTTGATGAATTTTGCTTCGTACTTATCAAACAGCTTCTTCTGAACTCACACGACGAATTATCACCGATTAGTCATGGTTATATTTGAAAAGTTTGTCTTCTTCATTGGGTTGAACCTTGTTCGAAGGTACGGACTGAATATTTCATGGCGAAAGATGGTGCTGATCGGTTCATGCCTTGTGATGGTCTGCAACTCCATGTACTTCTTAATTATCTTTGACATCTGGAGAGATGCTTGGTTTTACATTTTTACCGATGTTAGGTAAGCGAATTGAATTCTTCTTTGCGAGATCAATCGTGCGCTCCTTCACCACATCTCGTTTATTTAGTGCACTCTTTATGTACACTTTGAATTTTTTGGCAAGTCACGCATGCATGGTTGAAGTGGCTGAGCCAGGTTTTGAGGCCGTTACTTACAGTTTGATTACGACTGCAACTAATTCGGTGACACCCTTGAGTGCCGTCATAAGTTATCAATTGCTTGCGTTCTTCCCATCATTGAACGATCAAGAGAGTATAGCAACAGATACGCATCAAGTTCGTAAAGAATTTGCTTGCTTGCACTTACTTGTTATCATCCTGAATCTATCAAGTCTCTTATCGCTTCCGCTGCTTCCAAGGCAAAAGAAAGAAACCAGAGAGCTTGTTGCGAAAGGAGAGAAGTCAACCTTTTGGGGGGTTTATGTCATAGGTTCGGCGTTCACGTTTCTTTGCTACTCTTCGTTCGTGACTGTCGTGACTGTGAAATATCATGATGTGTATGGATGCATGAAAGTACTAGGTGGGGGAGGTTGCAGTGCTGAAGAGACCTCGGTCATGGCATCCGGTTTGATATCTGTCATCCTTCTCTACTGTTACGGAACAACTTTTTACCTTTCTTACCTTCCTATGGTGAAGGGAGAACAAAATTTCAGCTGGCGAATGTTTGTCTAATCATTGTGAGCTGCAAGAGTAGAATAATGATGCAATATTGCAGATGTTGCTGTCGAGCAATATATTTCCTACTATCCTCTGATCTTGATGCCGCGGCCACCCAGTCACCACCCTCACTGCCGAGGTGTTGTGTTCGTCGTTGTTGTCGAGGTAGCTCTTCAATTAAGGCAAGATCACGCAACCATGCATTCATTTCCCTTGGATACTTAGCAGAGCACTAAGGTACGAGAGTAGAACCTAAACTAATAATAAGACTGTCTCAATTAAAAGGGCACCCTGTCGTTTTGGCGGGAAGAAAAAAAC
>JALLBB010000897.1:0-11038 GCA_036939735.1 Discostella stelligera
CGGGAGGGATAAATTACCATTGGTACTCCCTTCATCAAATGGTCGCCGCTGGGATGGGGCTAGGAATTCTTCCGGGAGAATGGTATGGTCCAACAACTGCATGCCACGTTTTGCGTGAGCTAAATGAGCTTCATTGTGAACGGAGGGAGAGGCTTGCGAAGAAATTATTAGCAAGGATGGCTGATGATACTAGTGATAATGTCAAACACAAGGCTGCGCGAAGCGACAAACAGAATTCATTAGAACCAAGATTAGCGACAGTGCGCAGCAATTATACTTCAATTGCTTCATGTGACATGTTCAGGGTGCATATTTCAACGGAGGGGTGTATCTACGTCGATGCGATCACGAAACTCATGACCCGAAGTAGTATACGTGGTGCTCGCCGCAGTAGTATCACCGAAGAAAGCAACAACAATAACTTACCGTCATCCCAGGTAGTTGGAATAGATGATCCGTTACGACAATCAATGACAAAAATACACCATCAGCAAGGCGTGAATTGTGACGGATCATTAGAATCAATAACCGACGTTGTCGAGTGGGACACATCGCTATTACTATTACTACCATTACGACTCGGAATACAAAATATATCTACCTCCGACTACGGAAGCACGCTGGCAAAATTAGTCGCCTTTCCGCACTCCGTGGGTATGCTTGGCGGTACTCCGCGACACGCACTTTGGTTCTATGGTGCAGATGCTTCCCCCCCACCAAGTGCGGAACCATTGCCATCCTCTTCATCAACTAAATTAGTTGTCGGAGGTCAAGATGGTGTTGGCGGTGGGTGGTATGGCCTTGACCCGCACACTGTGCAATTAGCACCGCGGGGGACACGAGTGCTCATAGAACAGACATCATGTTGCAAAATAGAGGATATCGACGACGGCCATAGAGCATCTTATCAATGGCAAGTTCAGATCACCGATGCCTACCTGCGCTCACTCCATATTTCACCTACCATGTCCCATCCCAACAATCAACGTTCTATACCATTATCAAAACTAGATCCCAGCTGTGCTCTAGGCTTTTACATCCGTGACCACGCCGACTTTGTACATTTCCAGCATTTGATCCAATCATTGTCTGTGAAACATTGCCGTCCAAACAAGTTACCCGAAATAATTACTGTGTTGGCGAAGACGCCTAACTATGAAATCAATGTTAGTTCGGCAATCAAGGATATGATAGGGAGAGAGGGCAAGACTTCGAACGGTGACGATTTGGATGGGTTTTCAATAAAGAGCGAACAAGAGGGTGGTACTCGTAAAGACGATAGCGACGACGAGGATGATGACCTGGACTTCGTTTTGGTGTAACTCGATTACGTTTCACCTTGCAAAACGAATGACGTCTAGCTTTGATCGATTGCGACACGGTCGAAAAATAACAATGAGGACTGAGCATTTTGCGTTGGCGCTGGATCCAACGCGTTTCGAAGTACTCTCGACGAATAACATGATAACAGAAACTCAAAAGACAGTGTCACCATAGGGAAGTATCAATTTCAACATACTATTCTGCCAACTATCAGACAGCTATCTCTCGTCAACTCAAGCAATTGCATCAGTGAAGAATCAAGACCAGTATTACCTTAGGGTGATTTAATATTGTGAAGTAATAGTACAAGCACCACCTCGACCTTGACTCTGATAGAGGTAACATGCCAACTTCCACGTGTAAAGAGTGAACCCGCAGACAGAGATAGAGGAGAGTGTATGTAGTCGTAACACGTAACACTGAAACAGTGAACATGGATGCATGCAGACGGTAGACCGATGATGCCGATCTGCAAGATTTTCAGTCTAAAACGCACATGTCTGTTGCTTCTTATCCTGTGTATTTGCCCAGTCCTTCCTCTGGAATACGATTTGGATTTGGAGCATAGTCATGATGTCCTGGATGACGATGGTGATGGCGTCGTAGAGGATGTGAGTGTGAGGTTTGTCGATGGCTTGGATTATACAGGCGTCGGCAGCATTGACATTGTAGCAACCGCAAAAGATGCTAATCATTCGTTCATTGATCGAGGGACAATGCCATTTTTATCAAGGGAAATATTTCGCAAGGCATTTAGTAGAGCATTGGGCGGAGGTATAACTGGAGCAATCGCGGGAATTATCCAGGTTCTATCATTGATGTGGCTGGTGAGATCGATATATTTGTCCCCCGTTTCACAGTTAATGATGACCTGAACAACTAACCACGTGTTCTGTGTGGTTTTATGTATTGGTAACAGCGGACCGTTACCAACTATCAATATCGGTATGGAACATCATTTATCCAAGCACTGACAGCTCTCTACGGAATGGGTACGAATTATCGTTCATTATTCCGCCATTGGATCATTCACTTTCATTTCAATACATATTCATCTCCGCACCCACAGGCGGAATTCCTCGCCTCTATTCAGGCGTCTCATTCGCCTTGATTCAAGCTCCGTTATCGCGCTTTGTATCTACAGCTGCAAACGATGGTATCGGGACTTTATTGGAGAAATATGACTTGGGACCAGGACGAGAAGTTTTGGTGGCTGCAGTCGTAGTAGGATTATTTCGAATGATGCTCATGCCAATCGATACGTGCAAAACAGTGTTACAAATCGAGCATAAAAAGGGACTTGCTGATCTCATGTCAAGGGTAAGAAGGGGCAATATTCATTTACTGTATTCGGGATCATTAGCAAATGCGGCGTCTTCGTTTCTCGGGCACTATCCCTGGTTTTACACTTACAATCTACTCTCAAGGAATGCAGCTTTGATACGTTTACTTCCATGGATGACGGTTCGAAATGCATTAATAGGTTTCATTTCAAGTATCATCAGCGACACAGTGGCTAATTTCATGAGAGTGATAAAAACATCCAAACAGGCATTAGGTTCAACGCGTTCGAATATCTCGTATGCTGAAACAATCAGTATGATACTTGCCGTAGATGGCTGGGGTGGTCTATTCGGTAGGGGTCTAAAGACAAGGATACTTGGGAACGCGCTTCAATCCATATTGTTTACCGTTATCTGGCGAAGCTTGTCGGAGCGATGGAAACATGTGGATGTTGAAACGGAATTGTCAGAAGCGTCTCCAGAAGATGTTCGTGTTGATTACGATGACGAAGGGGATAATTCAGAAACGGACGAATACGATTTGGAGAGATGACAAGTGTAATTGAGCAATGTACAGTGTTGTAGCTTTATTATACTTGTGGTAGTAGGCACTCCTTATTTTGACTCCTCATGATAAGTACTGCTGATCATTAACGACGCGCCGAACGATCTGAAATCTGACAACCTATCTTGTATCGCGGCAAAATCCAACGTTGGATCACCACCGGCGTCATCATTTGTAGATGTTGCCTCTACAACGGTACTCCTTCGACCTTCAAACATTTTCAAGCGGATCTTCCCATCGGTTGCACACCGGTGGTGAAGCGAGGACACTGCCAACGACGTTGCAATCTCAGCCATGCCGCCTCCAATTGCACCATCCAGCACATCGGCCTTTGTGCTGCCCCACAATGATCGACTTGTGGTGACACCCACGGAACTTTTAGCGGGGCTGGACGACGATGTCGGTGCCACTGCCAACAGAGTATCGTCGTCGTCCCCTGCAAATGGCAAATGTTCTGACTCAAATTGGGGGAGGAAAGACTTGTGGCAAGCGCTGTTGCTGTCGTTGCTGCTCCCGGTATTGGCGCATCCACCGCCGGTATGGGGCTCGCAGGAAGAGTTGAATCTACCTCTTGCATCCACCGCAACAGAATCATTCGAGGTGGGCATAATAGGAATACTAGGAATATCATCACCAAGGGCTGACACTGCAACATTGCAATCACTCTTTTCGCCATTTTTTGCAGACGGTACCATTCGCGGGATGGATGATAGGAACATCATCATTTCATCATCCTGTCGCGGACCACCCTCATCGCTCTCGCGATGTTTTGCTTCGTTCTCCAAAGAAGAAGCTCTATTATTTTTTCGCGCAGAGATGTTAAACGGAGACTTTTGAAGCTTATCCAAGGAAGTGATGGGCGGTAGGATCGATTGTTGGACGGACATTGACAAGGAAATCGACGGCGCGGGACGGTTATTCTTATGCTGTACCTGAGGACCTGTCAGAGATGAAAACTGTTGCTGAGGACTACGACTCCAAAGTGCTGCAGAAGGCGGCGTACAACTGCCGCTCCTTTCATGATGATGGTGTGGCTTCATGACTCGATTGGCGGGAGGTGTCGTACTAGTGAGGCGACTGGCATCATGGCCCAAGTAACTGCGAGGTCCATCCGAGCACGCTGTCACCGTCGTTTCCGGCTGTGATTGCAGCGAAGGAGGTGGAAGAGTACGGTCATCCCAACAATTCTGCTCATTTCCAAATTGCAAGTTTGAACCACCATTATTGTAACCGTATACGTACCCTCCATGCCGGTGAAAGAAGTGTGTCCCACCATCGCCACCTTCCGGAGTCTCGGATAGCAACGGAGGTGGCGGGGTGTGAAATGCCGCTCTCCGGGAGGCTGGCGATCCAAACGGTAAGACAAAAGGCCCATCGCACACTTCTCCGAGGCATCGCCCACCATACTCATTCGCTGAGTGTACACGACGATGTTCTGGTGCATTGTGAATGACGTTGTTGACGGCATTGTCATTCTCGTTCATCATTGCCAGCGACAGGCCGCTCATGACTCTATTATTCTCCAAAGCTCTGCCGCCACTGCTCTCGTAACTTCGGATTGGCCCACCTTCTACACGATGATCGCCGATGGAGTTCACAGTCGGATTGAATTTGAGAGATGTGGAGAAGGATTGAGGATGACCAGGATATCGGTGTTGGGGAGGAGTAGAGGTGCTATGATAATCCGAAATGATAAAATCGGACACTGCCCGCGAGCGACGGCCACCCAACGATGACGGAGCGATGTTTTGCGAGCCACCGCCATTCGTGGACATCATCCAGGCCGTTGTCGGAGGGCAAGACATGTGCTCTCGCCCCCCTCCAGAACTCATCACATTGTGCTGCTGCTGCTGCTGGTGGTGGTATACCTGATGTTGTTGGCTATCATCCTGAGGTTGGATAGAAATGGGAATGTGCGGCGTTGTTGTCGTGGAGGAATATCGAGGTATCATCATCTCTGGTTGTGGTTGTGGCGAAGACCCATATTGAAATTGTTCCTGATAACCAAGTTGTTGTTGTTGTTGTTGTTGTGGTTGCTGCTCCCAAATACTTTGCTGCTGTTTCATCATCATCATCATCATGATCCACTCCCCCCTCCTTTCGGCAACATCGGTCATCATACGTTGTGGCTCCAACGATGCATCGTACATTACCGACAATGACAAATGACCGTACGGCGTGGGCACCATTGGGAACGATCGCACCGCAAACGACGGCGATGGCAATGGTTCGGAACCATCATTACTACTGCTACTACTACTGCCACCAGCAGCAATGTGCAACGAGTGGCCGATGACGCCCCATCCCCCCCGGGCAACTTTGGTCGCTCCCGCAATAACCCCACCGCCACCTCCTCCCCCATCGTAATAATCGCGGCTGCGCGCGGTATTGGAAAGCAGCAAGCAGCGCAACTTGTAGGCCGGCAGCATCCGCGTCATGCAGTGAAGAGAGCGCAGCAAGACGACGATGCGCCTGCAGACGCGACGCAATTGGGACGTGGTAGTAGTATTATTCGTAGCAGCGCTTGCGTTTGCGGATGATGTGGCAGTCGATTTTTTGTCCGGTCTCGCCCCGGTCATGACCATGGAGGAATAGGGCGATGACGATGGGGATGCGTAAGGGGAAGAAGACGAGCGATGGTTGTTGTTGTAGTAGTTGTTGTTGTGATGATGGTGCTGGTGGTGGGAAGAAGAGGTGGAGGATGAGGATGAAAAGGGCGAGGTAGAGGGTGGGGATAAAATAATGTGGTAGTCGATGCACCACCGTTCCAGTAATTCTCGCTGAGGTGGCGGCGGCTGCGCAGTCGTTGCCTCCGCATTGTTTTTGGCATCGTAGTTGTCATAATAGTTATTGCAGTTGAAACAATCATACTCGTAATAGATATCCAGTCGTAGCGGGACATGCACTGTCTCCCTCGACGAATGTGACAGTTGTTGTTGTTGGTTGTATTGCAAGTTGGATGATGTCGAATGCACTTCCCTCCACGATGTCAATGCCTGTGAATTCCGAATGGAATGCACCTCATCCACCTCTATATTGAATCGTCCTCGATTGTTACTGTTGTTACTGCTGGTAGTGGCGGTGCCACTTCCAATGGTGGTGCCAATGCCACCACTGTGACTTCTACCGTAGGAATAACTTCTTGGATTCTTTTTCCCCGAGGATGAGTCGATGATTGTCGCAGCCCTTCGATGATATTGATGATCCGTTGTTGTATATCCCCCACCAATACGATGCGAATGCTGTTCCTCCTCTTCTTCCTTATCAACATTCACATCGGCAGTAGTACATCGACCGCGCACGGCGATTTCACACACTTTGGCAATGGCCTCGTAGATGACTTGATCGCATTTGGCACGTGAGGAGGAGGATGATGTGATAGTGGATGCTGCTACTGCTAGGGAATTAGTATGGTTGCCTTGGCGGTTGTTGTTGTTGTTGTAATTACTGCCAGAATTGCCTGGCAGAGCTTGTTGCTGATACTGATACTGCTGGTGATACTGCTGCTGTTGTTGTTGTTGTTGTTGTTGTTGTTGTTGTTGTTGTTGTTGCAGATGTTGTTGTTGCAGATGTTGTTGTTGGTACATCATCTGTTCTTGCGATTCTAGATGGTGCATTTGAAATTGCTGGAGATTATGCTGTTTTGGCGGTGGTCGTCGCCTCTGACTTTGAGCCACTGGCAACGGCAGCGACGACGAACGGTGCAGCCCCTGCTGCTGCTGCTGATGCTGATGCTGCAGTGGATGATCCATAATATGATATTATTGAGTGATGACGATTGACGATACTTCTTACTATCCCCCCCTTTGTTTCTTCGAGTGATGTCAAATAATAATGTTGTGTTGTTGTTCTCTTCCACTTACTTCGATTCCGAGAAGAGCAGGCACGCAGCAGGCGGTTCTTTCAGTTCCTACGATACGGATGTAAGTATTTACACAAAGAATCGCCAAAAAAAAATTCCAGTCGCCTTTGACCCTGCCTTCGTACCTTACCTGCCTGCGTTACCGCCACATCACGTCATCATCACCATCATGCGCTGCTATTAACCGTTCTCCAATCTTGAGAGAGAGAGAGTGAGCGGAGATGCTCTATCAACGGCCATCCTCGTGCGACAAGAAGTGGCCATCGCTCTCGTGGGATCGCTGACAACCATGGTGTCCCTAGTACTAGTATCCTCATTATTGTTCGCCATCGAGGCATCGGCATCATCGGCGCTTTCGTTGTCAAAATCGGCATCGTCATTCATCGAACTTCGCGCTTTCCATCTTTCACGTCGCCGTCATCCGAAAAGCGGTCAACATTATTTTTACTTGCAGTCGCAATCACGTGACAGTGGAGACGAAGCCGACCAAAACGATAATATTGTTCTTGACATCAGCCGCAATGACAATTTTTTATACCAGGATGAAAGCAATGATTATCATGCCGATGAGGAAGGGAATGAAAATGATCGTATCGAAGCGCCCAGCACTGAAACTAAGAAGCGATTTCGTGCGCGGGCAGCATACTGCGGTACTGCTCACAGTGGATGGCAGGCTCAACGACGACGAGACAATAGTCATGGCAAAGAATTACCAATAATTACAACAACAACAACCACAACCATACAGGGGGAAATAGAACAGGCATTATCAACACGATTTCGGCGAACTATACCGGTTGTGGGTGCAAGCCGAACTGATGCCGGTGTACATGCACGCGGTCAGGCATTCCATTTCGATTTGCTGTCCTCGGAACTACCTCCTCCCATTGAGATATCATCATCAGAGACAACAGAATGCATAGTGGACACTCGACAACAATTGCTCGACTACGATGACTTTTGTTCAAAGCTACAACACTCCATGAACCGGATGTTACCGTCGGATGTACGGATATTCAACTTGCAACCGGCTCCTCCTACTACCTCAACCGGGGATGTAACAACCAACTACTTATCGGAAACTACATCATCATCATCGTCAAGACCATGGCATGCAATACAATCAGCCAAGGCCAAGTGGTATTCCTACCGCTTTACTCTCGGTCCGACACTGAGCAATCCCATGGACAGATATACGCGGACGCTTTTCGTCCATCGTCCATCGCTCGCGCAAAGTCGTCATCTTCGTCGTAGTACGTCGTCATCTTCGTCCGGTGAAATCGCCATCACTACCTCGGCCACCGTCGTGGAGCAGCAGCCGCAGCCGCATCCGAGTACCAAACTAGACACGGATAGGCTTCGACACATACTGAAGCTATTCGAGGGAACGCATGACTTTCGAGCATTCGGAGGACAGCTGGAACAGAATGAAAAGAAGCGGAAAGGGAGATGGAAGGGTAAGAAATTCGACACCGTCCGTACAGTATATACAGTCGAATTGATAAAAGAGGATGGTGGCAATACTAATCACGTTGACGCTACTCGTGATTTATTCCTCGGCGAGGAGGGGAACTATCGCATCGATTTCCTACTCCAGGGAGCGCTGTACAAAATGGTTCGCAATATGGTCGGGACGGCAATGGAATGCTGGCTCGGCAGAATGTCGGAGGAGCAGATTGTGAACTTGCTAGCTCGGAACGACGACGCCGCTGTCCTAAGCTTCGATGAAGGACTGAATGTAAATAATCGTAATTGAAAGTAATTGAATGTTCTTGTAAATAAATTGTGAGCTAGTAAAAGTTAATCTACTGCGTTTAAATAATGTAAACCTGATAAAACATGAGAATTGAGCATAGGATATACTCCCCCATGCACTTATTGACGTAGTCAAAGAAGTGTATCGTCGATGCTGTGCTCGATCGCAGGTTGCTAAAATAATATGCATTTAATACAAAAAAAGAAGAGCGAGGATTGATACTCACTCCTCCCGCGAATAGTATGGCTTGAGGCGCCGGATGTTGATGATATCCGTGTAGGCGCCGCGCTGCAATTTTACATTGCCATTCGCGTAGATCTCTAGGATCGTGAAGGGGCCAGACTCGAGAGTCGATGGCGAGATTTTCGGATTGTTGCGTCGCTCGTAGGGCTTGAATCGGATCAACACTTTGTCGCCGACTTTGAATTGATGCTCCACTCGCTTCCGATTTTCTTTTGCGTTGTTTTGCAAATTGTTTTTGTTGCGTGTCGCTTTCAATCTCTCCCAATCAATGATAACCGTCTGACGGAAAATCATGTTGCAACCAAAAGCTAATTGTGCTGGTGAATATGGTTCGTTGGAAGGAGTCGTGCCCACATCATTGGACCAGTCGTTTTCGAAGATTGTCGAGCGTAGCTGCTCTCCAAGGATGCCCTGAATGCATTTCATAATTGTGTTTGCGGTTGGATTCTTGATGGTGGTTGTTTTGCTTTTGATGCCGAAGCTGTCAAGCAATTCTTGAAAATTCAATTCCCAGAAATTCATTTTTGTTGTTGTGTCTGCATTCCAAAGGACGGGGGTATCGGCATAGCCAGTTCTTATCAAAGGCTTTGGCAGTTGCGATGGACTTGGTGGAGTTGATTTGTGCAAACTCTGGCCATCCGTTGCAGACGTCGACCATCAACAGAAGGTGAATGTTGAAGGTAGAAATTTTTTGGGTGACTTCGTTGCAATACTTGATTGTCCATGGCCCACAGCAGTTCAGCTGAACTTTTTCCAAACAATTTTTGTGGCATAGTGCTGGAGTGAGAGGAATTTTGCCGTATGACTTCTTATTAGAGTGTTTGTTGTGTTACCAACTGTTGCACAATGCGACATGCTTCTCCACCATTGTCCGCAATCCTTTCCATGCAAAGGTCTAGCCAATTGTGTTGACCATTCAAGTGACCCCCGCGCATAGGTTGTTGTGGTAACAGGATACTATGTATTGTTGTAGCGCCTTTGGTACCCAGACTCTTCTGTTGAAAGTTGTGATGACGTTGCCATCGATGGTGATGTTGTCTTTTGCTTGGGCGCGTTGGATTGCATACATGTCGATGGGAAAGTCCTCGTTGACAGTACGATCAAGGTTGCTGATCGTGAAGAGATGCTCGTTGGTTTTGGTGGGTACTTTATCTGACATTCGCAGACAACTGAGGCCGTCCGCTCCGCTGTTTGTCTCCCCAGGGATGTGTACAAAGATGAGTGAAAACTCGGCATCAAGAAAGATACAAGTGCGTTGCTCCCGCAGATTGGCACGTACCATGTTGTGTTAGCAAATGCTAACAAAAGTGCCCTCCTGAGAGTCCGATGTGTTAGTCAGGTATGTACTACCTATTTTTGGCTTTTCAACGCACTCCCGTTGCACACACCCCTCCTTGCCCAAATCGGCTATGCACGCTTGCTAATATAACCTTTTTTAAATGCGTGCTGGAGAGTATTATGTACATAATATCTCCGCTAGTTTGTGGCATTTTCGACCTTGTGCCGGGAATCGAAATTGTGACCGCACTTTTGTTATCATCCAATAACAGGTCTTATTACCACTAAGCCGTTACAACCGCACTTTTGTTATCATCCAATGACAGGTCTTTTTACCACTAAGCCGTTACAACCGCACTTTTGTTATCATCCAATTTACCACTAAGCCATTACGAGTTGTAATGGCTTAGTGGTAATAAGACCTGTTATTGGATGATAACAGAAGGATGGTGCCGCCCATTCTGATTCCGGCTGCCATTCTAATACTCCTAACTCAATGAGACGTTTTATCTCTTTCATAATTGTTTCTTTATGAACTTTTGGTATGGGGAACGCCCTGCCATGGTATGGCTTGGCCCCTTCCTTTAACTGGAAGGAGACTGGCGTTGTTTTCCAATCCCCTAGAGTGCCGTCAAAGAGAGGCTCGTAGTCAGTGAGCGTCTCCAGTAGCATGATTCTTTCGTCAGCACTCAGGTGGGTACAGTTGTTAACAACTTCTTGGAGGTCTG
>JALLBB010000898.1:0-11030 GCA_036939735.1 Discostella stelligera
ATACCCAAACTGGGTCAAATTCGAATGCGATACCCAAACTGGTTTTAGACTTGTATTTAGCGAGAAGAATTAGCAGGCGGGATAATAATGATCCATGTTTTGGAGCCTCGCTACCATACATGAGCGAGTCATCATGTGCCATGGTTGAAAATTTCCAATGAAATTCCTGCTGTTGCCAGAGTTGCTCGAGCGAAGTCCCGCAACTTCGATGCCTGCGCCGGCTGGATTTTGTAAAAAATCACAAAAAGCACACCTCCTAAAGTCTAATGTCTTCTTCCGCTTTTCTCCAAGGCGCGATTTCTTCGCCTCCCAAGACCCCGCCGGTGCATCTTCCCTCTCTCTCTCCTCCCCGCCCGCCCCGCCCTCTCGACGGGGTGGATCACCAAGCTACCTAGGTAGGTAGAGGTGGTACTACGATAGCAGCATTCCGGTCATCGTCGCCGATCGCCTCGCGCCGCCCGCGAGCAATAATTTGGTTGGAGGTTTACCAAGTAGAGTAAATCTTATGGTGGATGGAGAGGGATCAATATTATTAATTATGAGCAGGACAGAAGAATCAATATCGGCATTGATATCTCAAAACCTAGACCGGACCAGGTAGCGTAGCAATCACCAAGCAACGACGAGAGCGAGGTAAAGAATGAGGTTGGACATTGGCTTCTTCCTATGCTGTTGCCGCTCCTTCCTCTCCTCCCGCGGCCGCGACGACAACAACAGCAACAATGAAAGCGACGAATCCTCCTCCTTCTACGCCCTGCTCGGCGTCACCCCCGCCGCCACGCCCGACGAACTCAAGCGCGCCTACAAAAAACAAAGCCTGCTCATCCATCCCGACAAGCTGGCCCAAAGGGGACGGACGGTCACCGTCGCCGATCGCGATCGATTCACGCGGATGAGATATGCCTACGAGGTACTGTCCGATCCGCGACGACGGGAGACCTACGATGCCATCGGCGAGCGGGGCATGAAATGGGTGGAGGAGCCGCTGTCGGTGGACCCGCAGGAATTGGCGCACAACTTCGCCACCTCGAGCGTGCTGGACCGCTCCAAGATATTCGCCATCTTTTTGGTGATATATATAGTCATATTCTTGCTCCCCGTGCTGGTGTGTCTCATGGCCGATGGGGCGTTGGGAGACAACGCCCATTGGGTGGCCATACTCATACCGCTTTGGATATGGGATGTCTTCATCCTTTTTTACCACTCGCGAGTGATACTCATGGGACCGATCAAACGACCGGAACACATACCCGAGGAGGAGTGGGTGGATCCTCTGCCCATGAGTAAGCGCGTCATGGCCATGGGTCGATTTGCATGTCTGGTGGTATTTCAGATATTACTCGCACTGCGGTTGG
The DNA here is from genome assembly GCA_036939735.1 of Discostella stelligera. Taxonomy (NCBI): domain Eukaryota; phylum Bacillariophyta; class Thalassiosirophyceae; order Thalassiosirales; family Thalassiosiraceae; genus Discostella; species Discostella stelligera. The sequence goes on from JALLBB010000898.1 coordinate 1,356, forward strand.
ATGGATACATCAATGCTCCGTGGTCGATTGTGTTCATTCCCATGTATCTTTGGGAAGGTATCGCACTACGACGCAAGGTCAACTTGGCCAATGTTTCCATTGTCACGCTTGATGAGTTGGAATTGGCCATGGGCAAAAAGCTGATAGAGTGTACCGTGGCGGAACAGGAATTTATCCATCGACGGTACATTGTCATTCCGGATAAGAATGGATCGGTCTACGAGTCGGCATGTCGACTTCGATCGGAGGCCAAGATGGACATTATACGAATTTTGGCCCGTATTCTATTCACTATCCTGCTGGTTATAAATTTGGATCTTAGTGAGGAATGGAGTTGGTGGCTTGTCTTCATTCCGATATTTGCCATGGCATTCTGTATTATTGGGTCAGCATTCCATATCTTTGCTCGGACGCAGTCCGAGGCTCTCAAAGTGGATCCGTCCTTGTTTGGTCTACATCAGCAACAACAACAGAATGACAACGGAGTGTCATCGACTCAGTACGCGAATATGGACGAGAATAAACAAGGAGAGGCAACTGCATCAACGTTAACAGATGAAGAGAAAGATGAGCTCAAGGGAAAGGTGGCCCAATCAGCCTACCGAGCCGTGGGTGCATTCTTCTCGCAGTGCTTCTTCCTGGTCATTATTTGCATATTGATTGGGAAAATTGAAGGCGCCAATTACTCATTTTTATTAGTCATATCTCCGTTTTTGGCAGCCGGAGCGATCATTCTGTGTTGCTTGGCATGCACCATCTTCTGCATCTCCGAGGTAGATGAGAATGCAGGTATGGCAGAATTTGAGTCGGCCGTGAATCAAGCAGCGGCAGCTTCGGAACATCATACAGCAGCTGACACAAAAAGCAGCTACACGCCGCCGTGTCAAACCGAACATCCAAACAAAAGTTCTACTGCTACGATATTGTCACCAGTATCCAATGGGGTGAAGGCGGGTGCTGCAACCTTGCCAACGAAAACAAAACCTCCGAGTTCAACATGGGATCCAGAGCGTGGCGAGGTATGGGACAATTTGGATGTCACGGAAGAGAAAGAACCAGAAAGTAGAAAGGACGATACGATCAAGGAGCATGCAAAAGCAGTGCACGATGATGTGCATCCTGAATTAGTGCAGAATCAGTCCATGATTTCAGTATCCTCAAGCCAGTGCGGCCTTGATTGACTTGAGCGAGCTTTCAAATTTGCGGTCAATTGTTTGTGGTGTATAGATATAATTTTTTATTCATAAACGAGAATGAAACCTTCCAGTTGAATTTAGTTAAAGTCCTCTTTCGATCCACTAGTGTTTCGAAAACTTTGTCCGGCTTCCAAAGCTGCTCCCTCTGCTTCCCACCCTGGACGAGGTGTCACCCCTTTGACTCTTAGAACTACGCTTTCTCTCCATCATAAATTTAGAAAGCTTGTTTAAATCATCTAGTACTTGCTCGCTGTTTGCACTTCCTGAACTCTTCTCAGATTCGGATTGACTATCCAAATCGTCCAAAATGTTGGGCAAGTTGCTGTTGATCGAATCATATCTTGATGATCGAGTGAGTTCATCAAACGGTGTCTCATCCTCATCGAATGGAGTTTCCTCGGCAATCATCAATTTATTTGGATTATTAAGGGGTGCCTTTCGGACTATCCGTCCTGGTTCGCCAGTGGCGTAAGTGGAGGTGGTTGCTTCATCAGAAACATTAGATGAAACACGTTCCGGCGTCACCCAATGGGGTGATTCATTGACTGAAAAGTCGGTAACTCCAGTAAAGACGCTCATGTCGTCCGCCAAGACTTCCACTCCTTGTTCTTGGATATGGCTGGCATTGTCGTCCTCTTCAATCAAGTTCGAGACATCCGATAGGTTTGATTGTGGTCTTTTCGCCCAATCCGATGCAACATCATCGTACGTGAAATCTGTCATCCCCGTCAATCCCGTCATGCCTGTGCCAGCGGAATCACTTGATCGTATTCGCGATGCTGAGATCGGCTGTGATAGTCCTCCACCACTGTTCCTGGAAGCGTTGGTGTTCGGTTGAAAACTAACAGACTTTTCTCCGATAACTTGCTCTTTCACCACCCACTTCTTCTTACGCTTGTCAAACACGAACCCATTCATCTCATTGTTCTCACTCTTCCCAAGTGTGGGCGTGTACACCATTTTAGTACCCTCCGCATTCCACCGAAAGATACCCTTATCATTGGCAAATGATTCGAGTCCACCCGCACCAATTGCGGCATCTTCATCAATATTGTTTCCCGGGCTGAGATTATTATTACCACCAATGGGCGCAAGGCTCTCGCCATCTACGGTGAAGGCATAGGACATGTCGTCGCCATTAGTCAGCGCTTGACTATCTCCCGCGACGCTGACGCCTCCCGAGGGTCTATCATCCATGGAATGATTGAGTGCAGCTCGTGCAAGCAAAAATTCTGCATTTGATTCGTCGTCATCATCAATGATTGTCCGAGGAGGAGGTGGGGGAGGGGATGATGGTGCATCAGCGCCATCTCTGGAGTCGTTTTTGCCAAGGCTTGATTTTTTCTTAAAGAGCCTACTGGAATTTCTCGGATTATTCTTTCCAGGCTGAAACATCACGTCATCGTAATCATTGGTAGATGCAGATTTTTTCTTGCCCCCACTCCCATCATTTACCTTGAAACTCTTTTTGGCATAGCACAACCCACCGCAGAGTAGTAAAAGAGAAATTGCCGCTCCCGCCGCCCCCACGAGTAGCAAAACATTGTTGATGCTGCTGCCGCTGCTGTTTCCAGAATCATTGGCGACATTATCAGGATTAGTATCCTGAAGGTGTCGTCCAATGGAAGTTGCATCCAAGTCACTTTCAACTATTTGGGCATTGTACCCCTTTACCCTACTCAACCAATTCTCAGAATTAACACTGCCGGTTGTTTCACCAAGTTTGGCAATGAATAAAGATTCTTCCCCGACGAAGGCGGCATGCAAGAGTTGAGAAATGTATAATTCTTTCGGTATCGAAGGGCCTGATGGAGAGGGATTGTATGGCACCCGAAAGTGGATCATTCCAGAAAGCATAATGGCATTGTTGCCATCGCGAGCATTCTGACTTCCCCGAAGGTTCCCTAAATAACTTTCTGTACATGGAGGCGAAGCAGTTGCAGTAACATACCCCCCGTCATAAACTGCGATCCCATCCACAAAATTAGTTCCCGCATTGAAATCCAACCCTGATTGAATCATGTTACTATTATGAATGAATTCCTCTGCCGCACTAGCTACGAGTTGCAAATCATCCTCACTTGCTCCATCGCCGCATGGAACCTCTTCTCCAGAGAAATTAATGGTGGTGGAGGAACAACGAAAGGCGAGGGCAACGGCAGGATCTATTGCTACGGAAACTACACTCTCGTCGGTGCTGCCGCTGCCACCGACACCGTCGACGACCACCTCGTGGGATGATTGACTAATGCGTATGTTGTTGTGAGCGATGGACAAGAAGACCAAGCGCAGAAGAATTGATAGTTTTTTGTTCCTCGTTTTCATTTCTTTTGAACACGAGTACTGCTATTGCGCTGCCCGCGAGATAAAGAAGTGTGATGGCTGCTTTATTTATCGGTGTCTACCAAGCCACGTCGATTGACACACTATGAAGAAGGTTGATATTGATAGAGGTAATAGGTGAGGGCGCGGGACACTACGCACGGAGCGAGCCTTCTCGAGATTTTTCGTTTTGGGTCCTTTTCTCACGAAAAAGAAGATTGAAATATTTGAAATGATAATTTTTGATTTTTGGTATTTATGATATGACTCCCTTCATTCACAATAAATTTTAACTGGAGATGAAAATTTAAAATTCAAAAACGAGAAACGAGTAATTGCGCAAAACATGCCATTATTTTGAGATGACGACTTGACGATGACCTGGCTTTTTTTTGTGTGTGCTCCTCGATGCAAGGCCGGAAAAGGTTGTGGAATTATGACATGAATGTCGTCGTGAAACGAAATATTGCCTTTCAACGCGTGCGAGAGTAATTTGATATTTGTGGGATCGACGTAAAAAACTTCTCATTCCGAATGCGTAGAGGTCGCCTTGAGGCTTAGCAAGTTGCTGGAGTGAACTCATCGACAGCGTACTCAGTTTCGTCTGCTGGCTTGAAAATGATGCCCGTCGCACAATACAAAGAGGGCGTCCATGGACCAGAAATGCTACCATCTACCCGAAGAGAAACTCGAAGAAGCTACATGAATGATCGACTCGGAATAGATCCCCCTGAGGATCGTGCGCCGATGGCAAATGCACCAGTTAAAACGGCACTCCGTTCGTCACCAGCACCATCCTTGCACCACCCTTCATCATTATCAGACCCGAAGTACCTTTCTACGAATCATCTTACAGCCAAGCATTATCAAAAAGATCTCGACCTCCCAACCACAGTTGCATCGCGAGACGATGACAGCACCAGCCTGCGTAGGAAGGAGATCCAATCTAAGATCGAGGCACTGAATGTTAAGAGCCGGGAGCTGAGAAGCATCACCTTCGATGCGCAGCCTTTCACTGGATCATCATCGCCTTACACTTACAATGATCCATCCAGTATGGTGTCATTCCCACCATCAACTTCGTCGTCGCCGACTTCGGTAGTTCCATCATCAATTTATAGATCATCACCACCACCACCACACTCGGGTACCTTGATTGATAACATTCTGCAATCGCAGAAATTAACTGACGCGGCTATCGATTCCCGTATTGAATTTTTGAAGAAACAAAGCTTGGCCTGGAGGAAGAGTACCGTGGCACCTATTTCCCAAGCGAGTAAACGGGTTACATTTGAGTCTGAGAGAAACACCATCGGCAACACAAGCAGAAAGCTGTACACAGAACCGTGGAATCATTCCAGTTCATTGTCAGCTGCTAGTGCTACAAGCCATTCCCTGACCGGAGCAGAGAGAAACACCATCCGCAACACAAGCAGAAAACTGTACACAGAACCGTGGAATCATTCCAGTTCATTGCCAGCTGCTAGTGCTACAAGCCAGTCCCTGACCGAAGCAGTTTCGATAACATCTACGCCGTCATTCACTAGTGCCATCTCGTCGGCTACTGGTGCGACCAGCGCTGCCCCGGATGGCCCAGCCATCTCTCCATCGAGTAGCACTAAGTACTCGTCCAAATCATTAGCTATGAAGATAGTTTGCGAAAAGATTCTTGATGGATGGACCATGACAAGAAAGCATTGCACAAATTGTTCCATGGCCCTCATGCGCACTGTTGCAAATAACAATGACGCCATACAATGTGTCTACTGTCCAATCGCAGCAATTAGGAACAAAATTTCCAAGAACGTATGCAAGCGAGTAATGGCTGCTACTTCCTCGTCGGGTGATAAAGTCGACGCCCCGAATGCACAAAATCCTTGTGAGAGCTGTTCTTCGCCCATCCTCCTGAACAGCCAAGGAGCTGTAATGGAATGTTCAGTTTGTCCTGTTCTGGACGCAGCATGCATTGCAATTTCTCGCGAGAAGGAGCGTGGTGGAGTATTCTTAGACAATCGAAGCTGTATCGAATGCGGTAGTCCCGAGATGTCTCGACGTAACGGCCTGAGAAAGTGTGTGGTTTGCGACACGCTAAGGATAAGACTTGGAGAAGTGCATCCAATCAACCCAGTCGAACACGAGCAGACCGTGAGCCCCGCAATCAAGTCGAAGGACCCTCCGCTCGATCATGCCAAAGTCAATCTTGCAAAGCTACATGAAGAGCTTCAAGAAGAGCTTGCGAAAGCTGCCATTTCCCAAAAATCACTCATGTCGCGATTTCAGCCAATGGACCAGGCAGAAGAATCTACCGAAAAAGAGCATGTAATCCAGGAGAGTCATTCTATCTTGACGAACAACGAGAGCGCTTCCATAGATTTCACAATGTTACAAAAACAACTTAGCACAGTGGTCGATCAAAACTCTTCTTCTTCCGGCCTTGCCAAATTCCAAAACCAACTACAGGCGGAGCTTGCCAAAACCAAAGAAGCACAGGCTTCGCTGGAGCACTCGTTACATGATTCAAGATGTTCCTCCAGCAATGTTTCTCGTGACGAAATCGAGGCCGAACTCGCCAACGCGAAGCAACACCAAGTGACTCTCGAGAAAATTATCGAAGGGGCGAACATAATTGAAAAGGCCACATCGAATGACCCGGAATTCGCAGGTGGCCTAACTGACTTGCTAACAACCATAGCGCCAGGAACAGGAAATATATCCTATTCAATTAGTCAGCAAGAAGTGGACGCCACTGGAAATGTCAAGGAGTACATCCCGCCTCCAACGTTCTTTCGCCACAGCATTCCCAAGGAGGTTATTGTGTACCATATTCCCGAGGAACCCGAATGCGATCCAAGCGTGGCGGCACAGAGTCACCATACTCACAATCTGAAGCAAACCGAGCGCCACCCCCAACTTCCTCAAAAGAGCTCCATGTTTGACTGCTGCGGCAGTTCCCCCGCAGGTGCAGACAAAAAGGAGGGCAATGTTCAGCAGCAGCAGCAGCAGCAAGACGAGGATATGTATGATTACGACACAATTGAGACGGATGACGAATACACCGTTGATTACACGTTGAATACTGTGGATTATGGCAGATTGGAGTATTTGCGCGCCATGGACCAGTCAAGGTTGGGATACGACAACATGCGTTCGAGTCACAGTAGGGCATCAGGGAGTATCGCCTCTGTCCAGAATGATAAACATCAATACAACAGGGACATCAACAACATGCCTCAAGAGAAAATCCACAAAACGAAGCCACCGGCGTCATCGTCTGGTCGATGCTTCTTCATGTGCTTCGGCTGCGGTGGGGAGGACGATGTATATTCTACGGCAGCAAGCAGTAAAAGGGATGTTACAATGCAGCAAGATGATAACCATCATCGATATTCTGCGCGAAATAATAGGGGCGACGTTGATTCGTATCACGGTCGAGATGATGAATCAGTGCAGCTCGTGCGCAGTCCTTCGCCTTTCTCCTACTATAATGACAGCGTCAACAATGAATCCGACTTCGGCAGCACACACCACGTATCTCGCAACCCAATCAAGACCATCCAGCCCAAGTCGTCCCTTCGATGCTCCGACCCGCCGACAGACCACAATAGCGTTCAGTCAGATTTAACTGACCACAGCAATGTCAACCGGAGGGTGACCTTCGGTACCACCTCCAGGCCCAGAGAGCGAGAATATGAAGAGTTGCGTGCGTTGACCGAGGAAAGTGATCAAGGAGAGGTAATTGACAGATCCTCTCTAGAATCAGTTGGAAGTGCACTGTCTAACCAAAGAGTTGACTTGAAACGAATGTATTGAGATGCGGAGACCCAGATTTATGTTTTTTGATGTACAAACGAAGTAGTGTCTCTCTAGAAAGATACAGAGGATAACAACTACTGAACCCCAGTCTATATTCTTATTTTACTTGCCACTATTACTCACTCTAGACAGCTAAGATTGGCTTATGGCTCCATATTTCGTCTCAATATCACCGTTATTTCGGTCCCATCTCCCACTGGGCGCAGAGTGTCGACGCGACAACGACGTGCAAAGGCTTTTCTGCACCATCACAGACAAAGCGAACACACCTAAAACTAAACACGCGTGCCAAACGTAATTGGAGACCAGTTGTTCTGTATTAGCTTGCGGACGATGATTCTGCACGTCGAATGTTTTTTGGTAGGACTGCATCAAATCATCGTCGAACATTCGAAGATCGCAACAGGATATTAGATCGGATTCGACCTCGGCACAGGAACGAGGAAGGAACTGAACAACCTCCGTGATTATTTCGTCGGTGGAATGCACCGCCTCCGCAGTGGAAGAAGACGCCTCGTCCAGCTGTTTCTTCAAGTTGTCAAAGTCTTTCGTGGGGGTCAGGGTGTCGACGCCATTCCAGGGCCCGCCCGACATGATGTCAAAGTCTTTGGGCCCATCGTAGGCGTACGCGATGAATCCGCTCCACGAATCTGCCATTTCGTTCAGTACGATGGATACCTGGGCCCAATCGCGCGTTCCTTCGGGAGTCCTCCTCTCCATGTCGTCGCGATCGAACTGAGAGTGCGGACATCCCATCTGGAGGGAGAGAGAGAGAAGAAATCGACCAACAATATACACACAAACACATCCAAGTAGGTAGTAGTGCTAGGTCGTGAGCGGTATGATAATATATTCCTTCCACGAAAAAAAAAGTCGCAATGCAAAGAGCTCCGTACGTACCTCTGTGAAGATGATGGGAACGGATGTATTTTTCAGAGCCTCGTGGAGGGAGTAGTACGACCCCGGCGTGCCATCGGGATTGCGAAGAAAATTCTGCGTGGACGAACACCAGCTCTCGACGTTGATTCCGATGATATCCAAAGGACTTTGTCCGAAGCGATTCTCCTCAAAATAATGTGGATGCTCCGGCTCGTGAGTATTGTTGGCAATGATGTCGTCCTCGACGACGCACGTTAGGTAATCGGCCGTCAATTTCATCACCCGATTTTTGTCCATTTCTGCGCCCCCGATCACGGACGAGTCCTGAGATGCGTAGATCAGCGGAAGGGTCCGATCGGTCACGTTTTCATCCACCATCTGATGTTCGAATTTAGAGCGAATAATAATGCAGAGAGGTGATGATTATAATATTTCAGTGAAGCGCGACGAGAAGTTGTTTCACGGCAACGAATGCACGCGCAGATGCAGCATTCTATCCATTCGTAATATGCACGACGTACCCTGTCCATGAACATTTTCAAATCCCTCGCATAGCCGCGCACGCAGGGCGCCGCCTGCCACGCCTCCTCGTCGTTCATGACCTCGTTCCCCACGACTCCCGCCAACACGTTGGGATACTTCAAGTATTCCAGGACGGAGGAGGCGCCGCGATCGAACAAATTTCGATTGTAGCAGCGCGGCGCCGGGAGCGTTCGATCCAGCACCCCCGGGCCGTCGGCCGTCGTCAGCGGCACGAGGACGTATATTCCCAGCGCGGCGGCTCCGTCGAAGAACTCTCGATAGTTTATTCGCGTCGGATCGTCGATCCGATAGAGTCGTACGGTATTGAAGTCGAGGCCGAGGTCCGCTCGAAGCTGATGCAGTATCGCCAACCATGCCTTGGCGTCGTACCCGTCCGTTGGACGCAAATAGGTTGCGGGGGGCGTGGGGAAGGCGATGCCCCGGACGGTGAACCGCGTGCCATCGCGCTTGTAGAGGTGTTTGCCCCGGACGTGGACCGTGTCGTTGATGCCGATGCTGCCGAGGAGGGGGCGTTGTGGTGGTTGTTGTTGGGTGAACTTGTAGTTGTCGGTGGTTGTTGTTGTGGTTGTTGTTGTTGTTGACATTATGATTTGTGTGGATTGGTGGCACCGACGACAATGAAACTGACACGATGCCGCGCTTTCTTCATCGCATCATCCAACCATCCAATAAATATTTAGATACAAATTATACTCGAACATCATTGCACATCATTAAACAAAGTGATGTGGACTTTCACCTTGTCGTGATGCAGCAGACAAAGAAGTCCATCTATCGGTCATCCATAGTCGTACGTATCTATGGTATCCTCAATCGCGATGACGTCTTCGTTTGGATGACTCCCGCCCCCAACAATCAACAATCAACAACTACGTACGTAGATAAGAAATAGAGTTTTCTGGAGAAGGTTTTCCGACGCGTC
>JALLBB010000899.1:0-11006 GCA_036939735.1 Discostella stelligera
ACAGAGGGGGGGGGGGCGCGACAGCCGGCGACAGCGACAGCGGTGGCGGCAACAGCGGTGGAAATGGCGACAGCGACAGAGGGGTGGTGACAACGGTGGTGGCGGCAACAGTGGCGATGGCAACAGTGGCGACGGCAACAGTGGCGACGGTGACAGTGGCGATGGTGATATTCAATAATTAATGTTAATAGTATACTAATACTGTGAGAAAGACCTAATAATTATCATTGCCATGTAAAAATAATCATTATTAAATAGTTATTATTAATAATTTAATAACACTATGCAACTGGCGGCGATTATCTTGCCACTGCTCATGGCAGCGGCATCGGCATCATGTATCATGTTGATGATGGCGAGGATGATGTACAGTGTTGTACCCACGCACTTTACTTGGATTGGCACCGTCATTATTTAGGATTTAGGACGCTTTAGGTCGACAGAAAAAAATTCCGGGATAGGTAGCTCCACTGGTACTTTTTATTGCTTCTGGTCAGGGGATGTCATGGGTCCTAGACGAAGGGTTCTATTATTTTTTTGAGCGAAACAGGATAAATAATAGTCGAAAAATCCATCTGGAGGCTGAAGATAATTAAAAGTACGATACAGGTGAGTAGACGGGGGCTATTTCCTCTTTTTAAATTTTACACTTTCAATTTGAAATTATTGCACGGTCCACGAATATCTTCCCGGGTTGTGGTAGCAAAATTTGATACATGATGGAGTGCACTGTTGGAGCGTTTAGTATCGAGGAGACAGAGGCGATCATCAAATCTGCTGTAGGGACTGTTCTCGCCGATGATGAATTTCATTCGTAAGGACCGATTTCAATCCCAAACTTTTGACATTATTTTAATGCCTGTGCCATTCACCGAACATTCCTCAAAATTCGCAGATCGAATGTCAATGATTGGTCCAACAACATCATTTCCGCAGCCCTCAAAGGTTTACAATCACTGAACCGTCCTTACAAGTATGCAATCACTGTCATTATAATGCAGAAAAATGGAGCAGGCCTCGTTAGTGCGGTATCAACTTACTGGGATTCGTCAGTGGATGGGATGTGTAAGGTGATGTGGGAAAATAACACCATGCAATGCATTGCGACAGTATTTGGAACTTGTGTGAATGTGCCATCCATCGAATCGGATGGCGACGATGCTGGTCCCTAACAAATTTTCTTGCGGTCAAGAAATGATTAAATATCACCGTTGCTGAGTTTATCTGGATACCTGCATTTTCGGATGTTAATCATCCTCCGTCTCATTGTTTGTACCAGTATTCCAAGTGTTCCACTTCTCCTTCGCGTTCAAATATAATTTTGGCACTGGGGCTTGTTTGACGGCATCACTTCCATCGCTAAATCTCCCAGAGGTAATGTTGCGAAGAAATGAGTCAACCAATACATCTTTTTTAGAAACAAAACGATGTTCATCACCATGCCTCATCCACAAAGGCTCTTCCTTAGATGGACGTGATCGTTCCAGCCTCATTTTTCGACGTTCTCTCTCTGTTGTTCCTATTGAAAATCTGTCTGCTCCAGCAAGTGGCATCATGTCTTGCATTGGGTAGATTCTCTTGAGTGATGGCGGCCGCCCTGACTCTACCATTCGTTGATGCATTGCCTCACCTTCAGTCGAAGAAGCTATCGAGGAATAAAATACATCATCTTCCTCCGTTGCATGTCCGGCTTCGTCCTTCCGATGCATTTTACCAACGTTGGTCAATTCCCCTGGCTTAATGGGCGTGTAACGATGCAGAGGACGCCCAAGAACTGCTCGACTATTCGAGCGCTGCTTACTATCTTTTGCTCTACCTTTCCTCCCAATCTCATCTACCTGCGACGTGCCCTTCAAGGCCAAAGTTGCCAAGTGCTTACTCTCCTCCGCTAAATGCAAGTAGCTCAATAAAGTAACATCCATGTTCATACCAGGATGATTCCTCAAAATAGTCTCGGAATGATCCGTGACTGACACACCGCCATTGGAACGGATCACTGTTTTCAACCGTTCGACCAGTTCCGAATTGAGAGCGGAGTGGGCATCGCTTGGATTTGCCGCGAACGGCAAGCCCCACAGCAATACACCCTCGACACTGCCGGAACGATCGAGGTAGAAGACTACACCCGATCCATACACCGGAAGTGAACCACGGCTGCTCTTCGTCTTCGAGGATGAATTCGTCATTCTCCTAGTGGCTCTCCTCATGAAGGCATTGGGCCCCAATGTGGATTTGCAAATGCCGTCGTCGTCGTCTCTTCCGACACCACGCTGCCCACGGTCATGAATGGTAGATTGATTCGTCCACCAAAACCCGTGTGTCGCCATGCATTCCGAGTCGCACCGACCAACGCATAATGCATGTATTCCCATCGAATAGAGCGCGAGGGTGGAAGTCGACGATGACGACGACGACGGTCGATGATGCGCACCAACAACCGCTCCGTCGTCATCGCTGTGCGCGGGCAGATACGGTATCCTATCCGATCTCCAGATTGGAATCGATTCCCTCACGTAGCAAGTCGGCGGCGCCGCCGTCCCTCCCGCGTCGGCGGTGCCACCGCCGACCATATTCCTCGCGGCCACCTCCCCCGCATGCTCGGAGCTCGCGTGCCTCCCGCCCGAAATCTCGGCGCGGCCCGTTCGCCAATTGGGATGACGCGCGACGGATCCCGCGGCGAACAGGGAGGAGGCGGCGAGCGATTCGGCGTTGGTAACGACTCGACCGTCGTCGAGATAGCACGCGACCAATGGCGGCGAAATAAGAGAGGACCATGGCAAATAATCCGTGGTTATTACGGTGGATGACGTCACCGTGGTGGCATCGATAGTATTCTCGTCCACGAAGCTGTGGTAGGAAGAGAGGGTGGGCACGACGGCGGTTCCATTCAGGCCATCTACGCTCGGTGCCAATATCAGTAAGTCGGCATGGATTCGCTGAGTATCCATGTGATCGTAGGATTTGACAGTGTATATCTCCAGTTGTGGAGGTGGATGACTACGGCGACGACGAGGATGGACCTCGACACTGCTATTGTTGTTGTTGTTGTTATTCGCACTCTCTTCGGCACCACCATCATCATCGCTAGAAGAGGGAGATGGAGAAGGAGTCATGGGACGATTCATGGCGATGTATCGAGTCATGGTCCGATCTTCCACATCAATACCATTCTGTCGAAGTCGTTTCGTCACCGCCACGCCAAGGTACCGAGGTAGGAGATTATTCATGGGCGAGGAGTTACCAAAGAGAAGCTTCACCTTGTTGTTCGAAACTTGATGGCTATGATTTCCTTCGTCTGCTACTCGTTGTTGTTGTTGTTGTTGTGGCTGCAAACTTTTTGCGCGTGCTCCCCTTGAGGATGCCGATGCAGCAGCCATAATATGCGCACAATGTGCCGCCAGTTCCAATGCCTCGAACCCACTCCCCATAACCGCAATGGTGGCACCCTGGGAAGCAGCGATACTCGATAAGGATCGTACAGCGAGTGGATCTAGTATGGGAAGCGATGAAAGCATTGTAGTTGTCGATTGCTGCATGGATGATGATGATGATGATGTTGTTTCTAGCGAAGAAGCAGAGGAGGAATATCGAGGAGGAGGAGGAGGATGAGGAGTAGGCCAAACTGCTGCTGCTGCTGTTGTTGGCAATGCCATGTTACTACTCGTACTGCGTAGCTCCAATATACGTGACCGAGCATCGTCTCGAACGCAACCTTCGGGCGGCGGGGCACCTCGGGATCCCGTCGCAAGCAATGCCGATTTTCGATAATGTACCAAGATAATGTTGCTGTTGTTGTTGTTGTTGTTCGCAGCTACATTACTACCGGATGACAACAAGGAGGAGGAGGAGGATGACGACACATTGTTGGACTTCTCCTGTTGTGACAACATAGTCCTATTCATAGGAGGATGGACATGTATCATCTTACGCCCATGATCGATGAAGTTTGCACGAGATTGCAAATAATGATGATGCCGTGCGCATGATGTTGTGCTCTTTCTTGTTCCACTTGTTGGATCGTAAATGTTATTGTTAATGATGGAATTATTTGGATCAATAATGACAATGGTGGCAGTGGGATCCAATCGTTGAATGGTTCGTGCGGCACTGCTACCCGCCTTGCCATGACCGATGATGGCATAATCGCAGACGATGATTCGTTTTTGATTTTCGTCATCATCATCATTGTGATTGTGTAGTAACGTTCCGATTGTCGGCTGTGCTGTAATGCTAATATTGGATGTGTTGCCAATCTTCTTTCCGTTTAGGAGAGGAGGAGAGGATGCAATGATTCTTGCATCCTGATGAGGTGGATTCGGCGCCAGCGAGAGATGGGTAGTACCTTGGCTTCGGATTATTGTTGGGCCACCACCACCACCACCACTGCAATCATTAATATCATCGTCATCATGATATTCATCACGGTTATAATCGCAGTTGACCGCTACCGGCAACGAGAGCGCCGCAGCCGCCACGAGGCAGGATGCCACTGCTGCCGCTGCCGATGCGACACGCCAGGAGAGTTGTTGTTGATTTTGTTGTTGTTGTTGTTGTGTTTGAATTCTGCTGGCGTTTGTACAATGACGGGTTAGTAAACGATGGACTGGCAATAACATCTTTATCATGTTATGATGTTGTATTGATATCATCATCTTCTCGTCGTCGTCGTCGTCGTGGTCGTCATGCATGGGCAAAAAGTCATCGTCATCGTCATCGTCATCGTTCGTTGCCTTGTCTTTTTTCACGGCGAGAGCATGAAGAAGTTGAAAGTTGACCCTATTTTTTTTGGCGAGGAAAGAATTGTTGATTTTTTGATTTTTTCTTCACAACAACACATCGTAGATATCTACTTTGCAGGAAACGAAGGGAGCAAACAGCATTTTTCTTCAATTTTCGCTTTTTGCCTTTCGTGTTTTGTGTGTATCGTACAGTTTTTATTTTTTTTGGTATCCTGTGGCACGACATCGGCGTGCAGCTGGAGGGAATCGAGAATCGTGATCGAGAATCGAGATGATGTCCGATGAGAATGTGTCACGACTTGGCCAATAATAGCGGCATCTCGGCATGCTGCAACCGAGTAGTAGGTATCCCCACGCACCACCGGGGGATTGGAGACTATCCAATGTCTCGCTCCGGCCGCCGCCGCCAAGACAAGGATAGCAAGTGCGTAGTAAGCACTTGGCGAGAGAGTGGAGGGGACTCGTCTGTTTGTTGGCAGATTCCACCAAGCAATATTGGAAAGAAGTGACGGTCAATCTTCGCGCAAACTGCTTGACCTTCCTGTACTCCAAATAATTCTACTAGTGTACTACTTGTTCATAATGATTCGCCTTTCCACTCTTTTGTCGGCAGCATTCTGATACAACACTCTGATAGTAGGCGATACGGCCCAAATAAATCACTTTCTCTTTCTCTCACACACACACACTCTCTCCATATATTATCATTCACGAGGGTTGAGGTAGTGAGCTAGCAGGTGAGGCGGTGTTGAGTAGTAAGTGAGAGTGATTGTTTTCGAATTCTTGACATTAAAGTGTGCTGCTGTTGACGCGTGTGAGGGAGGGATCGCGGTCAAAAGTAGTATCATTATCATCTCAACTAATATCATCATTGTCTCTCATCTCTGGAAAACGAATCCATTCAAAACCAATCAAAAATAATGAATGCACTGCCGCATCACCCTTCATCATCATCATCGCCGCCGCCATTCTTGCCCCCACTGGATCCTCTTTCTTCTTCTCATCCGTACACCTTCACCACCACCACATCATCATCATCGTGCTGTCGCCAAACGAGGATGCTTCAGCCGCGGATAGAGCGTCGTCGTAATCATCAAGTCTCTAATACAGCTCAAGAGCTTGGAGGGGAGGATCATCCCCATCATCAGCTGCCTACTGCCGCTACCAGTAATACGACAACATTAATATCGAGAAATCTCTATAACAACTACGCCACAGACAACACCAACAACAACAACATCCTCTGGCATTACTTAAGTTCCTCCTCCAACTCGTCGGCATTTTCCTCCATTGAAGAAGACCAAGACGACGACGACGACGAAATCAATCCCATTCGTTCTTCGACGGCTAGTCGCGTTTGTGTCAGTGGCGCAGCAACTACCAAGAACGACGACGACGACGACCGCAGTAACGCAGTCATCGTTGTAGTTTCCAACATGGATCTGTTGCGAAATCTAGATTACAGTGCTAGCATTGATGACGATGATGACGTCGAGGAGCATTGCATCAATAATGATAATCATGATTTACTTCAAGCACAAGAGCACCAACAACGCCACCACCACCAGCAGCTTCACAAGACTCGAGAGAATGCAATACTGAAGGGAACTCGTTCCTCATCCGTGACAGCGGCAACAACTGCACGGACGGGGACAAACGAATCAGGCGTAACTGCCCATAATCATTCGCAAGGAGAGCAGTGTCCGCAGCAGCAGCAGCATCACCGTGACAAACCCTCCCAAACTAGCCGTAGCAGCAGCAACAACAACAATCACCGCTGGAAGATGAAACGAAGACAACATCATCATCATCATCGGAGCAAGTCATCCACCGCACTCCTGCCCGCCAACATACATGAAAACAAAAAGGGTATGAATCATCATACCAATAATGATGACGAAAGAGCAATCACTCCCTCATCCAACTTGTTTTTGGAAATGGACGACGAAGAGGTTGGGAATCATCGTCCTTCGAATACTGCCACCAACGGTGGAACGAGCACTAGCAGCATCAGCATCAACATTACTTGCGATGACAAATCGCACTCCTCTGCTGGACCCAAGACGACGACGACGACGGCAACGACGACCACGAAAACGACAACTTCTACTACTACTACTACTACTACTGCGAATACCACCCTGTCCAATAGCTATTACTGCAGCAGCAACAACAGTCACAACAACAACAACGACATCATCATCCATGATTCTTCGTTGGCTCACCAACACCACCACCACCACTCTGCTGACAGTAATAGTAATAATAATATGATGATGATGATCGTGGAGAGCGGAATGGTTTCCCTAACGGGTTCCTCGGCATCCACCTCCACTCCCGGAGTGGTCTTTCATCCGCACTCGGCACTCGCCGCGGTGGGGAGCGAGAGTCTATGCTCCTCCTCATCCTCGTCCTCTTCTTCTTCGTCTTCCTCCCATGCAGACGATACGGCAACCACCGCGTCGGCAGTATCGGCAACTACGGACGAATACAATAACAATTGCTATTATCGTACGCCCATTCGCATGATGAGAGAGAGAATGGGAATCGGCCACCGAAGCAAGGGGAAGAAGAACGATCGTCTCGCCAAGAGCGGAAGCTCCGCCGTCGACGCCAACGCCGCCACCACCGAGATGGAAAGCGGAAGAAAGGAGCATCCATCCGTAAAACCATCTCCGCAATCGGTCATGGAGAAGTTGACGAGCTCTCCTCTCCGTGGTGGTTGCGGCGGCGGCGCAAACCAGGTCACGATGCAAGGCACCGGTGGCAAAAACGGTGCCGAGCGTTCCCCTTCCTCCTCCTCGTCGCTCCTACGCCCTTCGTACGCCGACGACGACGACAACATCGCCGACGAACGCGGCACCGATGACGTCGTCGCCGCCGAGGAAGGTGACGACGCCGGAGGAGAGAATGGCAACAACGACGAGAAAGCGGACAAGGGAGGAGGATCCGGCGAGGAGCGGCGGCGACCCACCCTTTCCTCCTCCGCCAATTCCGGAAGCAGGGCCCCCGATCGCCTCGCCAGGACGATCCTGTCCTCCCTACCGCTGGTGGATAAATTTCACGATTTCATCACCGGCAATGCCTGCTGGTCGTCGTCGTCGTCGGCGGCGGCTGCGGATCGCGGGATGAACGGACGCATCATCGGCGGAGTCGCCATGCTGCCCGCGGCGATTTGCGCCGATGGCGACGACGTGATCGAGCTGGTGGATGCCGTGCTGCCATCGTCGTCAAAGTCGAATCATCGTCGGAAGAAGAATGCGGTCGGCGATAATTACTACGACGACGAGGAGGAGGAAGAAGCTGGGGAGAGCAATGACGAGGGCGGCTACTCGGATGCTTCTTCGAATGAGGATGAGGAGGAGGAGGAGGAGACGACCACTTCGTACTATACCTCTGACGATTCTTCTCGTTCGTATACGGATCATCGTCATCGTCATCCTCCTCGTCCTCGTCATGACGGGTTGGGAAAGAAGAAGAAGAAGAAGAATGTGGTGTCCAAGCAAACGCAAGGAGGTGGTGGTGGTGGTGGCACCACCAAGTTGCCACGATCGCAAGATGTACCCCGAAGGAGGAGGAGGAGGAGGGGACGCTCGTCCACATCCAAGCCTGGATACAATAGCGATGGCGAGAGCATACGCCGTGCTGGATCGTCGGGATCGCGTCCACGGGGGACGAGACCGTCGTCGTTGTCGTCGTCGTCGTCCACGAGTCATGCTCCTTCCACCGCCGCCGCTGACGCCGACGGCGCTGACGACTTTCGAAGCGGTGGTCGAGGTGTGACGAGGAGGGAGGAGAAGAAGAATATCCGCACGATCACTTCTGTTATGGCATCCGATCGGGTCGGGAAGAAGGGAGAACGAGAACGAAGTAGTGAAGGTAATGATAGGCATTCGTCGTCATCGGATTCCTCTGCGTCCTCTGGACTGGGGGTGATGGACGCAAGTAGCAGTGCTGCTGGAGGGATTAGTATAATGGAGAGTGTATTGTCATATGATCAGGCTACGTGGATGAGCATGACTCAGACACCCAGCATGTTAGAGTCGAGGAATGACGTTGACACTATCCAAGAGTTTAGTCGAATGAACGAATTGAGTTTTGAACCTTGCTCCTCCCCGTCCTCTGCGCCAAACATGGTAGATACCGTTGAGGGACATTTTAAGGTATGTCTTTTGAGACATGTTCATAGTGCATGCAATGGTCACTGAAAAAATACACGTCAAGTGATCTTACTCTGCGCCAAAATTAATCCTCCTTCCATCACATTATCTTCTCTATGCAAAAGAAAATACTTACTGTGGGCATCCAGCTTATGCTGAATGATCCACCCACCGAGAAAGGACCTCAATTGAATAGAAAAGGAAAATTGCTGCTCGAATTCGGAACTCGCTGCAATGGAAGATACGATCATCCTCGGCTACTCTGGACGGACGGCTATTGCGTGTCACACTCACTTGATTTGCTCGACATTGTCGCGATACGTCAGCCTATGTTCTCGGAAGTGGAGGGAGTTTATCGATTCGCAATTCCGGAACATAGTTTCTTCCTCATCACCCATTATGGGACGAAGTTACTATTCGAGGCTGTGGACGAATCGCAAATGACGGGAATCACCATGGCGTTGCGGCATCTCATCAGTAGATTCTCGAGGAAAATAATCACCGGAGAGAATGATTGGTTGGTCCAACTAATGCTAGCTTCGGTGGGAGACGAAGGGCATGTTAGCACTTTGGCCGATGTGGAGAATGTGTTGCCAAAGGCTGCGGCTGATGTGACGGATCATCTCGTTAAGAAGACGACGTTAATTGAGCGGGCGCAAGCTATGAGGAATAGCAGATTGCGCTCTCGACGCGATGGCGACTTGTGACGATAATCACTTCCTGTTAGAGTAGGCTACAGAGACATCACATTGGATACTTAATTATAATTTGTATCGAATTATTTATCAATAATTAGTGAGGAGAGAAGAAAGTAATAAGAAACGAAAACAGAGTAGAAATAAGGCCCCGCGGAAACTTCCATCGTTTTACATCCACGGCAAGTCGAAGGCAGACAACATGTCAGCGAATCCGCAGCAACATAATATTGAAAGTCATGGTTTTCATGGTCTGATCATAAGGAATACTAGAAAGGTCAATATTTCTATATGATGTGAATAAATCGAGAATCCAAACTCCCAACAGCTCTCTCCCCATTATTCGCACGCCACACTCTGTCATTCCCCATCTCACCTCACATTATTTGATCTACTTTAAAAAATCCATCTCATCATCATTCAACGTCTTCCTCTTCTTATTCTTCAACAAACTTTCGTACTTCCCCCCCGTATACTCCGCACCCAACTGCGTCAAGGAGTTGTATGCCACCTTCAAGTCTTTTTCGTACAACAAAGGCTTACTCCCATACTTGTTCACCCAACTTTGCGCCGTGGGCAAATCCTTCGATAATAACAGGGATCTGACCCAACTGTACTGCGTCGTTGCCGCGGTGACCTTGTCGAGCGTTTTCAGTGCCGTGCTCAACTCTGGTTTGGCGTTGGACACGCGTTTTCCAAACTTGTCGTCGGCCGTTCCGAACGTGTCGGCGATGTACCACCCGTCGTCTCCGCTCACGGTGTAGCTCTCCTCATCGTCATCGACGCTGCCATCCTTGGCAAGTTCGTTGGCAATATCTTCCTCGCTCAACGCCTTAAATTCCGACATTCTTCCCATTTTACCCGGTTCGCGAAACTTGGGCCTGGAGCTCTCCTTCCAACTTCCCTCGGGCGTGGCCTTTTCGATGGAGTCGATGGATAATAGACATCCCAGTAGTGCCGTCATCTCCCGTTCCGTCAATCCCGACGAGCGAAAGGTCTCCGCCACGACGGCATTGCTGACCTCCCCGGTAAATAGATTCAACGGTGGCATACTCTTTGGTAATGGAGCCTTGGGCGAAGCATCCGTTCTACCCAATTGAGTGGGCAATACCGGACCGCCGACCGCGGCCACGCTTTCGGCGCCGGCCAGTGCAATCGCATCGGCAATGGTGATGCTGGACAACTTTTTGAGATTCTTCTTGGATTCCAGTAATATGTTGGCACATTCTTGCAGGGCTCGAATGTGTTCATCATTGGTATCTTCTTTCGAGTTGGCCGCTAGGAGTACTGCCTTGATGATGCTGCCGTCCGGCCCACCCTCGTTCGTTGGAATATCGTAGGAGAGGGAATCCAACATGGCCAGTTCGAAGAAGTAGGGCGTCAAGCTCGGTTTTTGGAGCAGGGCCCGACGG
>JALLBB010000900.1:0-11311 GCA_036939735.1 Discostella stelligera
GTTTTTTTTCTTCCCGCCAAAACCTATCCGTCTGGTTTATGCTGGGACAGTCTTAGATGATTCAGTTTCGTCTGCGACTCGCGTGGACGCTTGTGAAGAGTTACATGCGACAGAATTCTGCACGTTCTTCACCTTTTTACAAGGAATGTGAACAATGGGGCAATGTACCAGATTATCAGCCGTCATATGATACAAACTGCTTGGAGTTGAATTTGTCCTTGATGGTTTGATGTTATCGATTGTTTTTATCCGGTTTCCACTATCGACATTAACCTTTTGCTTCTTCCGGCGAGTTTGATCGTCTGTTACATCGTGAGCGGGCCGGTTCATCGAGGTGGATTGAGTAGGTGGCGGGTGCTTCGTGCAATTTATCATTCCATTCATTCCTCTCCTTCTCCTGGAAACTCGTTTACCCAATGCTGCTTAAAGGAAGACATTACATGGACGCTGCGGACCATGTTCTGAACTCCACATTATGTCTTTAACTTTCTTCGTTGCATGCGGCACTTGTGGAAAGCGACACGAACCCGGGGCAATGACCTCGCCCTCCCTTGTAGTTTCCAGGATACTACGTGGTCGAAGAAAAAGCCAACATCATGGTAAGACGGCCTCACGGGGTCAACAGTTCTCAACGAAAAATACGAATGGTATGATACTACGACCCTTTCTACTTTCTACAATGTGAATACCGCTCAGCAGAGACAGTTGCAGGAATTTGTGTAGAGGTTGGTCCCGTCAGGAGTGTCAGAGATCCGATCTCTCCTCTGCGAGATTCCCTTCGTGAATCTTCTGGACGTCTGTCTATCGCGCGAGCACCTGACTGCCACACATTTTGCGCAATTACCTTTTGCATATTCAGAATTCTGACACCTCTTCTTGGGGTGTCAAGGCTCTGTAGCCTCTAGTTTTCTTTCTTTGTTGCTTGTGAGTGTCGCCTTTTGACCTCCATTGAATAGACCTCACAACTTTCATCAATAATAAAAATCAATTACATTCAATCAACGTCTCCTTAGTTTAGTCAATCTACACTACTTCTACAAGGAGGAAACACGCCCTGGGGGTTTTGACGGACAACGGATAGACGTTAAATTAATTGAATGTGTTCTTGGAAGTTCGCTGACGTGAACTTGAACGGAAAAAATTGAACGTAGTCTCTTTTCTCGCGTTTGAGAAAACAATCGTGTCGCAACGCGTCGCACGATCCACATCTCCCGTCGCACGATCGTTGCGACGTCGCATGACGTCGCATGAAGTCGCATGACGTCGCAAGAGGTGTCATGTTGTCGCATGACGTCGCAAAGAACAAGAGGTCTCATGTCGAAGTTCGTAACCCGCGACCGCGACAACATCATAGAACGAGCGATGCGTTCGTAGTCGTAGTGTGGCGAGTCCGCTGCCGGCGGTGGTAGCGGATAGATTCTTGCTCTTGGTGGGAGTTTGTCTATGTTGTTTTTGTTTTTCCGAACCATAACGAGTAACGAAAATGCCAGTATTTTATGCTACTATTTATTGTTGTTGTTCTACGTTTTTACT
Source organism: Discostella stelligera (assembly GCA_036939735.1). NCBI lineage: Eukaryota > Bacillariophyta > Thalassiosirophyceae > Thalassiosirales > Thalassiosiraceae > Discostella > Discostella stelligera. Next base: position 1,534 of record JALLBB010000900.1, read on the forward strand.
CTTGTTCCGTCGTCAGACCATCCTCGAACATTTCTCGTCACTCGTCACACCACTCGATTCGTCACACCTCGTCGCACCTCGTCCATCTCGTCCTATCTCGTCGCATCTCGTCGCATCTCGTCGCATCTCGTCGCATCTTGTCGCATCTCGTCGCATCTCGTCGCACGACCTCCATCTCCCGTCGCACGATCGTTGCGACGTCGCATGACGTCGCACAATCTCAATGAATGGAAAAACCTTTTCGAAAAACGAGAAACAAGAAAGCACATGACTTAACAGGTTTTCGAATCAGCTCTAAAAATTAAATTTCATGTCTATCCGTCGTCCGTCAAAACCCCAAAGCGTGTTTCTTCCAGTCAAGAAAAAGAGTGAGGGAGAGAGAAATACTACCTACGTTATCTACGTACTATCTACCATAATAAGTAGTATCATTGCCATCATTGACATTGACAGAGTTGTTATCCACAGAGAGTATCAAACCAACCACTAATTGATAATGGACTTTTCCGGAGTTGACCGAGCGTTAGCCTCTCTATCACGTCGTCAACCACCCCTCCCCAACGAGGTCCTGAACCTCTCGAATCGCCTACTGGAATTATTTGTGACGTTGTCGACGGGTGATCAAGCTCTCTATGAGAATGAAGAGTACGCTGGGGGCATACTGCGCTTGATGGATCTTGGCAGCAGTACGCCTCCCAGTGCTAGCAGCAGCAATGCCACCTCCACTGCTGAAGAGGTAGCAGCAGCTGAATCATCCTCGTTGGTACGCTGGGAGCCACTTGCGGTGGGATTGCGCCTCGTGGTGGACTATCTCGAAAAGAAGACGAATGCATTGCCCAAAGTACCAGTCGGGGTAAGCCACGGAGAAGAAGAGGAGGAAGACGACGATGACGAAGAAGACGAGGGGACAGGATTGGGTACCGGTGGGGGGGGAGTGTACGCCGAAGGACCGCGCATTCCCAAAATTGCCGGTACAGCTGCTGCGGCGGTGAATCCTTCGCCATCATCGGAGGACAAGTCTACTCCTCCCTCGGCGAATTCCCCCGTCTTTGAATTAATGTTGACACTCCCCACAATAATCGATGCCAACGTGGAACACTCCGAGCCACGCGTGCGTTCTCTCGTGGCTCAGACGGTGGGTGCGTATGCTCGGTATGCCACATCCTTGTTGAACTGGTTGGGTCACAACGGGAGTGATGCTGTCAAGTCAAACAGCGCTAACGATGAAGAATGGAATATGTTAGAGGAGGCCATTCATAAGGTCCAAGTGGGACGTCGCTCCATCCATTCGGCAATTCTCATGTCACTCAAGAAACATCTAGAAATGAAGGAACCCGTTCGCGAAGAGGGGAAACATAGTCAATCCAAGGCAAGCGATGGTGCATTGGATGATACCACGGGATGGAGAGCATTGGAGACGAATTTACATGGATTGGCAAGTTATGTCGATGGATGCGTGGGGCATGCTGGTACAACTGGCTATAAGGGTGGATCGTACATCGCCGAGGAGATATCCTTATTCACGACGCCACCGTCTTCCGACGACGTATCTTGGTTCCTATCGGGGTTGCAACATTGTTGCGTCGTTCACGTCAATCGGCATGTCCGTGCCGCGAGCGCCGCCGTTCTCGGCGTGCTAGTCAAGGCATGCATGCGCTCTCGCGACACCGCTCACCACGCCTTGCTTGTGGAGGTGGACTCTCCCTTCCGATTGGTGTTGAAAGAGTCGTTGCGTGCAACGTTGGCGGATAATTGGAGTCAAGTCCGTATGGCTGGGAGTGTATTGTGTCGAAGGCTTGTTGGTGCGCTGATCAAGATTCATGCGAAGGGAGTAGGAGATGACGACGAAGATGACGGCGAAGATGTTACTGTCTTTGAATCAGCAATGGGTGATCTCGTCCCAATGTTGCTACCCCGCATGTGCCTCAATCGATTTTACCTGGCTCAGGGGGTCAAATTGTATAGTCAGGACACATGGAAGCTTGTGTTTGGAACCGCACAGGGCCATTCTCCTGACGAAGAAGGATTGCATTCCAGTGAGGAGACGAAGGGGGGAGGCGGCTTGGGTGCCGTGGCAAGGAATGCCGCGTCCGTATGCCGGTATTATTCCAAAATGTGTGATGCCGACAATCACGCCGTGCGAGAGGCGGCCTGTCAAGGAGTTGCGGAGCTAGCACAGAAGGTGGGGAAGCACCCAGTGTATGCTGAACACCTCTCGCCCCACGTGACTATGTTGCTGCAGGTACGTTGCATTCAGTATCTCATCTCTTTAGTTCCTGCGATCGCGGTCAACATATATCTCTCTCCTTGTCGATATTCCTAGGCTCTGCTAATGTGCTTTCATGATGAGTCTTGGCCAGTCAGGGACGAAGCATGCCTTGCTTGTGGAACCTTCTGCATTGCCTACGCGGACGAGTGCCTTCCAGAACTGCCAACTATCTTTGAGCGTTGGACAGAACAATTGACTGACCAAATCTGGTCCGTTCGTGAGGATGCCGCCGTAGCACTTGGTGATGCTATTACTGCATATGGGCCCGAGATGCTGGAGAAAGTTCTTGCGATAGTTCGCAAAAGCATCCCTGCAGCGAAGGATCAACCATCCATGTCGCGTGACGAGTTCAAGAAGCTCCAAAACGATGCAGCGGCTCACACGGGAAATCAGTTGTACAGCTGTGGCAGCTTAGCGCCGAAATTGAGGAAGGGTGGAGCTGGTAGAATTGGTTGTATGACCTGCTTTATTGACCGTCCCAGATCTCCTTGGGAAGCCACTGATGGTTGCATCTATTTGCTCAGGGAGCTATGTGTCCGCTTTGCTAGTGGAGATAATACCGAACGTGAAGATGTTGTGATGAATGATAACATTCTTTTGCCCCTCATGAGGGAACTGGCGGATGTGTGTCGTCTTTCACATTACCCTCAGAGTGATGATCTTCGAACAACGCTCTGGAAACAGCTTCCACCCATAGCCGAAGCTCTTGGAAAAAGACGTTTCAAGGGCCTTTACCTGGATATGTTCATTGATCTTCTTGCGAAGAACCTCGATGATTCTTCCGGATCTGGTACTTCGCAGCTATCGATCCATGCTGCTGGGCAATGTGCCGAAGAGCTGGCAGCTCAGATCGGATTTGGGATCTTCCGTGGTCGCTTAGAAGATATTGGAGGTCAAAACGCGTTCGACAGGGTTCTGGAGGAACGCAAGAGGGAACAGCAAATGACGGCTGCTCATGTGAGGATGATGGTTCATTAAATAGTCTTGCGAGAGAAAAGAACAACGAGTTATGACCTAGTCAATTGATATTAGGTAGGTCCTTGCGGAACTCTAGTGGAGACTTCGGTTGATACTCCGTGTGCACTTAAGATAGAACAACAATTGTATTGCCAGCTGCACTATCCTCCAAACCTTTGTACTGCCATGACCCACTAAAAAATATCCCGCATCCATTATTTGCCTCCACATCAACATCACACATCACTACTTCTTCGCATCCATCAACAGATCCATAGGGTGCCGGAAGCAGAAGTAAGGTAGATACTACATACCTTTTACGCGCGCAGACGAATGGTTCCGCCCCCGCCCCTTACCCCCCCGAGTAATATCGCCAATTTCAGCCAATTTCGCTCAACGTTCGTGCGTGTCGTGTCCTTCCTGTCGTCTTGCTTGCTGCAGGTGCACCAGTGCCCTGCGTTGTTGGTCGACGAAGGGTCGACGAGTTCGTCGTCGTAATCGTCTCCCACCATCCACGCAACGGCTTAAAAAAGAAAAATAACCAATACTCCTCATCATGGCCGACGCCACCAACCAACCCAAGTCCTCCCGCGAAGAAGCCGCGGCCGCCGAACGGTCCAAACGAGAGGCGGAGCTCGCCGCCATGGCCGCCCTCCGAAAACCGCGCGTGGAACAGCAACCGGAACAGGGTGGGTCCATCCAAACTGCGGCCGCCGAGGCCGCGCGACGGAAGCGCGATGCCGAAATCGAAGAACTCCGACGCCTCAAGGCTGCCGAGAACGAGGAGACTCGTCGCCGTCTGCAAGAGAAGGGTGGGACGCTGACCACTGACATGGATGCTTGGCGATCGGAGCAGTTGGGTGCCAAGGATCGGGATCGACGGAACAAATTAGACGCACGGAGTAAATTAGCCGAACATCATGCGGCCGATTCGGATGCGGCATGGCGAGCCGAGCAGATGGAGGCGAAGGAGCGTGATCGCAGGAGTAAGTTGGAGGCGCAGAATATGTTGAAGGGACATCGAGGGTACTATGAAGCAAAGAAGACGGATGCAACGGCGACCGGAGCGTCTGGACAGGCGCATCAGGAACACGGGGCAGGGATGGAGCACTTGTCGTTGGAGGAAAAGGAAAAGGACAGCGTAGAGGATACCTCGATGCCTAGTAAAGAGGAACGGGTGGTGGGCCGACTACCATTGAATAATAAGTGGAACGAACAAAGTCCGGCACCTGAGGTGGTGCCTTCCCCTCCTCCCTCCAAAGCAAATCCCGAAGAGAATGTTTATGTTGTCGAGGAAGAGAAAGAAACAGTGGCCGATGAACCAAAACCAGAGCAGATCTCTCGTGGTCCTCCGACATACACACGCTATGATATTAAATTCTCCTTTGGACTGATTGTGCGTTCCGCAGCAGCCGCCGAGGAATTTGGCAATGATGAGAATTTGCGTGATAACGAAACACTTCGCAAGTGCATGGAAAGTACGTCCAAAATTCTCATGGAACAAATGCCTAGCGCCCCAAATGGAACGACAAACTTCCCCGATGCGTACTACGATCCGCGGTTGGAGCCTACGGTTATAAGCATTGAGGAAGATGAGAAAAATGATGATGCCAACGATGAAAAGGGAGAAAATTTAGCCGCGAAAGGGAATAAGCGGACATTAGTTAAGGCTAGTTTCCCCGTCTTTTTAAGGGAAACAGCCAATGACGAGGAGGGGAAGCAAGAGAGCGCAAAACTGCTTAAGGAGACGAAGAATACAGTATTCAAGTCGTTAAGAGCAGCTGTTTCAGGTGGATCATTTTTGAAGTTGTAATCAATCTTTCCAGCACAACTGAAACGAACTGATTGTCAAGGGTGGGTGAGAAGGTGAACTTTGAGGACTGCTCTGAGCGGGCTATTAATGGGTTTCAGGACCTTGAAGTTAAGATAATGTTGTATTGAGATATTGTTGTGGTAAAGGAGCTCAACACCCATGGAGATTTTGAATGATGATGGCATTGCTTTATTTGTTAAATTGTTCACTGTTAGGTAGTAAATGTCTAACAGGGTGTCATGGAATTTCTGCACCTGAAGGGTAACATCATGTGTGGCAATAGTAAATAAGCACAGCACATGGCTAGTTGCATGATATACTACTATTAGTACTCCTGTGTATTGTACTCAGTACTCCTACCTTTCCATCATGACATTACACCATAACAGCGGTAAATGTTTTGCTAAATCATAAGTGAGAGCGAGAGCAAGAGAGAGAGAGAGAGAGAGAGAGAGAGAGAGAGAGAGAGAGAGAGAGAGAGAGAGAGAGAGAGANGCCCTGCCGAAGCGGTGCCGAGGTGCAGACTGCGTCAAAAGTGCGACACGTCAAAAATGCGTCGAAAAATCGGTCCCTACAACCACTCTAATACCAATCGACATCGAGTTCTACGGAGAGACAAAAAGAGAAAAGAGTTCGTTTCCGCCGTCGTCCCGCTCGCTCGCGAAAACCACCTCGCTCTTACCTTCTCCGCCCCTCCTTCTCCCTGCCTCGGCGGCGCCACGCACCACCTACCAACGAGCAGACAAAAACAACAATCATAGGTAATGATTTCATGATTCAGAGGAGGCTCTCAGGTGCAACTTCACCCTACCAACGAGTACCAACGGAAATCATTGCAGAGGCGGAGGCAAAGGAGACAAAAATCTGCCAACAACATACACATAGTCATGGTTCAGTAAATGATATTCTCATCAAGGTCATGGTCGTGAGGTGGCATGCTTCAGCAGCAACTCTTGGGTTCATTTTGTTACTGGGGGTTGCCACTCTCGACACTCTCTCCTCGAGTATTCATCGTTTCGTGCCATTTTCATTCACTTCCAGAAATACCAACATTGTAAATGAAACTAGGGCACAAGATGTGAATATGCTGGCTCCCGTCGTTGATAACAATGACAAATCCAAATCATGTGTCGATGATGTAAATATGCTATCGCGGCACATTCGCGATGATCAAGAAACGTATGGACTTCGTCAATGGTCACTGCCACTTGACAACGGGCTTGACATCATCGATTTCCCTGGGCTCAACGAAAACCTGATCCGCGCCTCGTTCGAGGGCCGACGAATATTCTTCCTGGGAGATTCCACCACTAACAACTTGTATTANCCTGATCCGCGCCTCGTTCGAGGGCCGACGAATATTCTTCCTGGGAGATTCCACCACTAACAACTTGTATTATTGGCTCTACGTCCTCTTGAAAATTCATCTTGAAGCACCGCACAATATTTCATCATTTTCGGACATGTACTTGAGTGATGCCAATTCTATAATTCGATCTTGGCACGGTTGTGATGTTGGACGAATGACAGGAGCTCCACCATGTGATGAGCAGCAATCAAATTTTGCCGAACTCGATAACCTTAAATATGGATCAAAGCGTAACGTGTGCTCGAACGATACAGATGTATTTGAAACTATGAGAGCTCATAATCCTGAAGTCATTGTTGCAAATACTGGCATGTGGCTGTTGCACTTTCAAGCAAGATCGAAAGATATGGAGGGTTGCGTGGTCAAGCACTGGGTTCATTACGAGCGTTGGCTTGAGCATACACTCCAAATTGCTGAAGAAGTGAGCGCTCGAGCTCTCTTCTTCAAAACCACAAATACAATATGCGGCGAGAAATATACGGGTGCATACTCAGAGGGAAACAAATTGTATGCAATGATGGATAATGAAACATTGCTTGATTGCTTCAATAATATCAAATTTACACAAGAGATAAATGGGTTTCCAACATCTGTTTCCTTAAGCGACGAAGACATTCAAAACTATTGCGCAAATGCGACATTCAACAATCTTGGCAGCACTCATCTAAATCAGCGCTTGCGCAGCTTTGTTGAGACGAATCGTAAGAAGACTTCTCTTGCACTGCATATATTTGATGACAACATTATCAAATCATGTGACTACACAGAGATGGGAGATGCAAGACATTATCACCCACTGAATCTTGTTCGGATACGGCTGCTCGCGCACTTAATCTCTTGCATTGAATGAGTAATGGACAGGTGCATTTTTATCGAACTAAATAGAGCTACGAGAGAGCCTTGATTCGATCGGTGTGTAATTCAATTATGGTGCCGAATCATGTGACTACATAGACTGGAGAGATGCAAGGCACTATCACCCGCTGAATCTGGGTCGGATACGGCTGCTTGCACATTCAATCTCATGTATTGAATGAGGGAGTTGAGAGCATCCAAAATCATCACCGCACAAATAGAACAGAAATCGATGAATATCATGCTAATATCACCGCTCTGCAAGTGATCTTACAATTGTTTCAAGCACCCGTTCTCCAAAATGAAAGATGCAGCTGCCTCATCCTTGTCAAAAGTTTAATGGAATCGTGTAACCGGTCTGAGACACTAACTGCCAACGACCCACACAAAGGTACAAAACTGACTCTGGTCGAAGAGCGCAGATTTCTCCTTGAAATAAATTCGGCACGGTCAATCCGTTCGACCAATGTGAGCCCGGCTTTCTTTTCTGTCTGTAACGATTTAAACGGTGCGTTAGTGCAATGGAAGGCGTTGCAGATCGTCTGGGGTCTCATGCATGCCCAGCAAAATTCCACGCAACATTTTCCGCATCGAACGTGATTGCATCCTCCATCCTTCATTATGGGACTCGCACAACCAGGGCAAGGGCGTGTATGTGAACGCTTCCAGTGCTGAGAAGCGGCTTCCGCTCCAGCAATCGAGGATGTGCCGCCTGCAAGCTCCAACTCAGACGAGGCTTCAAGGTTGAAGTCTTTATCGCACTAGAAGCAATGCACATTGATTGGACTCAATAGAACTTTCCTCGCCGTAAGGACAAGCATGAAGTCAAGTGCGTGTGGTAATATAGGAAGCAGTAGAGAGGGGAGCAATGCTGATGCCATCAGAAGGATGACAGATATTGGACCGCCGCTGGTTATTAAAGTTAGGCTGGCAGAGCAACACAAATAATAAAGTGAGAAGAATAAAACGGTTGCAACAGCTGAATGAGTTCTTAATTGAAGAACAAATTTGGCAATGGCTCCTCGTTCGTCATTTATCTGGGCAAGGCACCCAGGAGTCAATAAACCGCCCCCTTGATTTTAGTTGTGTTCGTGCGATTGATCTCCCGAACCACTACAATGTGGACATGGTTTAAACTCTCCCATTGAACGCATCAGCTCATCCCTTACTTTGTTGTCCCACCGCTCCAACACAGTAGACTGCTGTTTATCCAATGCCACCATTGCATCCTGTACTCGAAGTAGTCGTGGGCAACATGGACACTTCAATGGCCCAGAATGGTTGGAATCTGATATGAGCGATGATGCGTAGTCTTGCAAGCATTCCTATCGCGATGGATGAAAAAAATTGTAGCTTGATGAAAACCGAAGGTGGCAAGAAAAAAGCAGTATTTCTCCCTCTCACCCTGCAGACTGCATGTTTGCAAGACTTCGTTACATACCAGTCAGCCTCAGAGCCAGGCTTTTCAAGACATACGGGGCAAACCGAGGGCTTGATACTGCTTTTCAACTGTAATTTTATGCATCTCCAAGCGTCCCCCAGTACGAAGTTGTCCGGACCCTCAAGACGTCCGGCGGACGTTTTCCACTGAACACAGTAAATGATGTGAGCATCCGATTGTCTGGCAACCCTTGTGACGATCAATCATTAAATAACACAGCTTACGTTGTCACTCCCTGCCGTCATGGAAGCTGCATTGAGGAGAGCGCGATTTTTGTCTCTCTTGGAGGAAGACGAAGTATTCATTTTCTCCTTTGCTTGATCGTCACTAGGTGGTCATCAGGAACAATTGTTCTGCGGTCGATATGGCGGCCATGTCTCCAGCACTCAACTCATCCCTGCCCTCAACAACAGAGATTTTGGCAAGATGGTATGCAGTGCCTCAGCCAGCAGCGCTTGCTGAAAGAAGAATGAAAGGTGAAATGGAATCTCAAGTTCAAGAATTAAATGTGAAATGGATTCTTGAGTTCAACAGTCTGTGCTCTCACAATGGATCTGTTACAGCTAGTTTTGGGCTATATTGTAGAGCCGGATCTACAGATGTTGATCCGGATCTGCATGGTATGTAGATCCGGATCTAAGTCGATTTTTTTTGTGGTCAAAAAATTTGACAAATTTGTCGACAAAATATTTCTGGATCTACATGTATAGATCCGGATCTACGTGATTTTTTCAGTCATGCAGATCCGGATCTATATGACTCGTCTACCATATAGATCCGGATCTACATGACTCGTCCATCATGAAGATCCAGATCTACATATTCATCAATCATGTAGATCCGGATCTACATGACTCGTCCATCATATAGATCTGGATCGACTCGTCCATCATATAGATCCGGATCTACATGACTCGTCCATCATATAGATCCGGATCTACATGACTCGTCCATCATGTATATCCGGATCTACATGAGTCGTCCATCATGTAGATCCAGATATACATGACTCGTCCATCATGTAGATCCGGATCTACATGACTCGTCCATCATGTATATCTGGATCTACATGAC